>CAJQZM010042131.1:17953-50647 GCA_907164665.1 Colias nastes | reverse complement strand
AGTGGGACGTCCATAGACTCCAGATGTAGAGCATGTCTACGGACGAGCCAAGAGAGTCTAATATCACTTGACTCTATAACGGAAGATTGTCGATGCTCAGAGTTTTGCGAGCGGCGAACGCATTCGAATAGATGAACTTTTTTAAACGGGTATTTCTTAATATCATAGAGATGTAAAATATATGATAGTATTATTGTAAAAATATGTATAGTTTCAGATTTTATATGCCGCGTTTGAATTGAAGCTACGGTTGTGTTCGCTCGTTGTAACAGACGATTATTTAACACGTACCGTCTTATTACAAAAATTTAGTTTTAACCCAGACTATTAAGTCATGGTTTAACTTTAACAGAGGTTTAAACTTCTAATCTATCATCCTTGTGTATGGTTTAACGCTAAAACATGTTTTTAATGACACGTAATAAAACAGTTAGGTATTACAAAAACTTAGACCTGGTTTAAACCCAGGATGTAAAGTCATGGTTTAACTTTAACAGAGGTTTAAACTTCTTATCTATCGTCCTTGTCTATGATTTAACGCTAAAACATGTTTTTAATAAGACGTTAACTTAGACCATGCTCTTAATCTATACTTATATTATAAAGCTGAAGAGTTTGTTTGAACGCGCTAATCTCAGGAACTACTGGTCCGATTTGAAAATTTATTTCACTGTTAGATAGCCCATTTATCGAGGAAGGCTATATATCATCACGCTAAGACCAACAACAGCGGAGCACTGCGGGTAAAACCGCGGGGCACAGCTAGTACGTGTTTTGTAATAAGACGGGTTGAAAATATTTCTTCAATATGTCTTTATTTACGAGCGAAGTAACCTCTATATAGTCGAACGGCTTCATATTACACGGACATACATTCATGTTAATATATTTATAGATGTTGGTATATCAAATTGATATACTCTGTTTTCTCATAAAAGTATATCTAAATATTATTATGCAAGATCGTGTTATTTAGTTTTTTTTTTGGTCCTTCGAAACGGATCGAGGATACATTTTGGGATATTTTAGGCTAACATACTAATTGTAGGCGTTCTCTTTGCATACATGAGATATATAAAATTTCGAGTTAAATTTATTATACAAAATTTATCATGTAATACAATAATATTATAAGTAAAAAGGTAGATAGGTTACCAACACAGCATTTGATAAAAACAGCACACAAACGCACACGATTAGACTTTAAAGTGAGATGGCATGATTCAACTACGTGAGCGAATGACAAAGTAAAACGTGGCTAATTAGTCTACGTGCCCAGAGCGGTAATAAACTACCTACACCTTTTTACTTATAATATCATTGATATTATACCTACAATCTACGTAAAAATGTAATCAAAATAGGTAAAGCAGTTTTACAGTGATTGAGTTTCAAACATATGGTACGGGAGCCAGGAACAGATTTTATGACCAAGTTCCTCTCAAGCGGTAATTAGTAAAATGCATCAAAGTATAGTATTATGAAGCCTCGTGAACGTCAGCTGGAGCTCGGTTGGGGGGAAGAGCGGTTGTAGCCTCCCGTATCAGCTGACGGTTTTTCCACCAAGATACAGCCAGCTGACCTATATATTTATCCACAGTTACATATAAGCTATCATCAGGTAAATTTTTGTTTGAGAGGAAATCACGGAAAATAAATTTTTCTTTAAATTTAACTTTCATGTTCGAGACACCAGCTGACGTATAATACACCATGTTGTAACCAGCTGATTATTTTTTTTCGTTGAGATATTGGGTTAGCTACAATTTGACAAATTTTTAGCTGAGAGGAAATGAATGAATGAATGTATTTTTTTTCCTACGTGCGTGGGAGGCTACAACCGCTTACCCCCCCAACCGAGCGCCAGCTGACGTTCACGAGGCTTTATAATACTATACTCTGAGGCGTCTGACGAATTATCTCTTGAGAGGAAATAATTAACCAAATTTGCACCTGGCTCCCGTACCAATAGGTTACAATGGTAAAGAAATAGGAATCTTATTTAACAGAAATTGTGCAATAGGTTAAGAAGCAATGGAAAATTAGAAATTTATGTAACTAAAAATATTAAACACATAACAACTTTAGATATAAACCACAGTATACAGATACAACCAGTAGGGAAACTTCATACAACACAAACAAGCGTGTTCACGAGAATCGTAAGGGTATTCTTATATCTGTCAAATATATCGAATGTTTTGTATGAAGTTTCCCTACTGGTTGTATCTGTATATTGTGTATATACCGTGCAATATTCCATTAGTGTTGAAAATTATTAGGCATAAGTTGAAAACCGGTTTTTAACGTGATTTAAAACTTATTATTGGTGATTGGTTGCGAAGTTTAAAAAATTACGTATCACTTATCAATTTTATTAACAATAATCGGGTTTTAGTGTGACAAGGATATTTTTGCATTTAAAAATTATTCTTTTATTTATTTTTTAATTTTATTTAAAAATATTTATTGGTCATGTTAAAATATGCTCAAATTTTCTTAATTTGAATGAAAAATTGAATCAAGTATCGCCATGGCAAAAAAATCTTTGTGACGCTATAAATCAATCAATTTAAATTAAACAGCAATTCAAAAGTGTTGCTATAATGAAAAATATTTTCTATTTGTATGATTGTAATTATGATTTTTTTATTGGTTTTTAAAAACGTCACATTTTGTGAAGATTTCCGTGCCATTTTTATTCCATTTTCATTTTTGTACTAACTAGCCAGACGTAAGCTCATCAATATACTTAAAATGATTTATATATTAAAAATAATCTACCCTCAATAATGTTTTAGGGAGCGTTCAAGTATTACGTAATTTTGAAGATTTTTGACATCCCCCAGTCGACAGGTGGGGACCTGAAACGCACTTTTCTGTACCACAGTAAAGGACCCCCCCCAAATTGCGTTATGTAATACTTGAACGCCCCCTTAATAAAAATACATGGGGATTTATTTGGCTTCTGTAAATGTACTGAATAAATCTTATTTTACTTTTAAAAATAATTACTCACATCATTGTTTTATGGTTCTCAAATTTATTGATTGAGTGTTGCCAGTAATTTTTTTTTTATAAAGCTCCCGATTTATAGAAAATAACGTTGTTTTTGAGAGTGTATTGTTCCTCGCCTTTGTTATAAATTTTCAAAAACCTTTTTTTCAATGTTTCTTTATTGTTTCAATATAAAATTGGTTGTATTTTGTACTTAATTTGTATCAAAATGAAAGGGGCAGTACATAATTTTGTTGAACTGATGAATAAAAACTTAATATTTTTTTTTATTGACACGGTTGTAGCTCGTTATTCCCTGTGTCGAAATGGATACGATTTTTTCTTAACCGGTATGTGCTTAATTTTTATTAGCATTAAATCGATGTGGCAATATTTGTTTTTAATTGTGAAAAATGTTTTTTCGCGCCATTTTAAGGGCGTGTCTAAATTATCTATAAGCACAGATAATTGCGAATGCTGTAATTAAAATAAAAAGCAAGAAAAATATTATAATTTATTTAACAGATAAACTTTGAACGCAGCCCACTAAATGCTTTATAAGCTATGGTTGACGCCATTTTGAAAAGAAAACTTTTTGGCGGGAATTTTATATGTCAAAGTCAAGTTCCGCCATTTTTTTGTATATTATCTGTAAATATCGCATAGGCTTAAGCCCGTGGGACAAGATGGATGCGTTGTTTTTTTTTATAATAAAACGCAGGGCTTTGTTTTTGTGTGATGACGTAATATAATTTCGAATAATGTACATTAAAAATATTTGAATTTATAAACTTGTATTATTTCTTACCCTTACCTTTTATCTATACTAATATTATAAAGCTGAAGAGTTTGTTTGTTTGAACATGCTCAGGAACTACTGGTCCTATTTGTAGATATTCTTTCAGTGTTAGATAGCCCATTTATCGAGGCAGGCTATATATAGGCTCTATATCATCAAGCAGTGGCGTGCCTAGGGTGTAAGGACTGGGCAAGCCCTTAAATTTTTCAAAGTGTTTGATGGGTACCCTTTTCATGAATAAGATACCTACCTAGGTATACTGTGTAATTATGTTCGTTATAAAACTTATAAAAAAACGTGAACATATTACATACCGAATCAAATCTTTTAAATTTTCACGCGCGCCCGCAAACAGTTGAGTCAAACGTTTATCATTAAAATCGATAAATTATATAAAACTGTATGACATTATATTATTAATAAAATTGTACAGATCATTTATATTCTAATTCAAAACGCCAATCTTTCTGAAGGAAAGATTTTATAACATCGGAATTATAGAAAGTAGGTGTTTGTTTTAGAATTCAATTAGGTACCTAACAGCTCCTTTTCTATGGCAATTATTGATACCTAATACAGAAAGGCGTTCTTGGCCAAATAAATACACAAGTATTTCTTAATAATTAATACGTACCTAATACCTATGAATACGATTTAACGATGAGAAAGCACGCTCCGTGGAAGAACTACTACCTATTTACTAGCAGGAATCGTAACTACCAAAATATGTGCAAGTTTCAACAGCTGGGGAAAGGCTTCTTCTAAGCAATTCTCATTCATGAAATCGTTTGTAAACATTACAATTAAAATTTCGTTTATGTGACTTACTAGTTTCGGTAATGCACAAATCGGGAGTTGGTTTTGATGAAGAAATTAATTGTTTTTCAGTAAAGTTTAATGATTTTACCTTTCCCCCGCTGAGCACAAAGCAAACCATCACAATTTACAACACAATCTGCTGTCGCGACACTTATTTTACCACAAAATTCGAAAAACTTAACCTAAATTACACCAGTATAATCACCCGCTCAAACAAACTATAATTTAACAATAATATTCACGACGTTCGTTCGCGCAATCGTAACTATCTTCACACTGTTAAAGCCGGGCTTTTTTTCCCTTATTAATTGCTATAGAGTTCTATAGCTAGGTATGTATCTACTCCGACGAAATTTCATACGTTAGAAGAGATGAGCGCAAAGCCCGGTAAAAGCCCACGCGTGCAAGCGAGACACCGCACTGTTTATAATCCATCCAATTTAGGTTGTAACGTCCAAATAAAAGGTACGACCTTATTCCGATAGGAAGAAGGATGAAATTAAAAAGTTAACTCGAATTCGTCATTGTTTTATGCTAAGCGTATTATATATTATATTGTAGGTGAGTTTTCATTGAATTCGGAGCATTATGAATTGCTCATTGCGCGCGAATATTCAAACGTGAATATGGGTATTTTCCTGTCTCGTAGCGAATTTCTAAGGCAAGCCGGGCTTTTCGGCTTGTATGAACGTACCGCCACTGTCATCAAGCTAACACCAACAGGTAGGTAAACAGTGTAGCTAGTGACTATACAATAATATACATAGAGTTAAAAAGTCGCATATTTTTAAAAAGTTATTGCCATTTTACTCATTAGGTTAAGTACTTTCGATATCATTTTAAAGTTTTTTGAAATCTGCAATAGTTACGGAATAATCGCCTGTGCACACTAAACGATTACACCCTGTATAGCTAAAATTGTATATGGTAAATTAGTAATTATTGTTTATAGGCATATTATCAAACGATAAACTTTTTATAATCAGTAATCACCTATTGTGTGATGGAAAATGCGTCGCCAAATTATATTTTGGAGTATGTAAGAATTTAGATATTTATTAATTTTACTTGTACCTACACTTGGTTAGCAGAATACTAACTTAAACGAACTGTTAATATATTCCCTGTATGCTTTTCAGTTTTCTGTTTGATCGAAGTCTATGGAATTGCTGAACCGATTTAACCCTAGAAAGAAACCCTAGATAATCGTATTTTGATATGCGCAAGAGATAATCATGCGTAAAATTGACGCACGTTTTTTTAGCTGTATGTCGGTAGTAGGTGATGATGATGAGGTTTGCTTTTATTCAGGTTTGTTCATCGTAACGGATCAACAGCAAATTTATGACGAATGGTGGCACTCAAACAAGGTAATTAAAAAAAATACTAAAAGCCTAAAAGATATCTTATGATAAATGATGAACTTTGGTCCTTGAGAGTTATGTAAGCATTTAGGTACACTACATATAAATTTTTCAATGCTTCGCAAAAAATAAAATAAAATTTACTAACTACGTAAATAAAAACACTTAAATTAGATATTTTTTAATATGCAATTGATTTTTTTAAATATATCAAGTAGACTGTTGAATTAAATATCGTTACTTTGTACAATAAAAAGTAGGTACCTATACCGCCTTCAAAGTTCAAAATCAGACCGAACTAGGCAAAACTTTAAAAGGACCAACCGGAGAGCGTCATCTTGCAAATAAAAAGAATCATCAAAATCGGTTCACCCAGTTGAAAAAAAAATATTTTTTTTATTTTATAACATTAGGTACCTAATTATAAAGTTTATATTCATTATTTTTATTATTCATTCATTCAAGGTGTTCGATAGATTATTAATTAACATGAGAACTTACGCTGAAGAGACGAACGTAAGATACGCTAGGATGACTCCAATGCGAGCTAATTATGAAAAATCAGCTCATTTCGAAATGGGGTATTTAATGTCTGAGATTTTAGAACGGTAGGTACATGCTTGATTGCATGCTATGCTATTAATTATGCTATTAATAAGAAAGTAGTCTTAAGTGCTAAATCTCTATCTCTATATATTTTACTAGCGGTCCGCCCCGGCTTCGCCCGTGGTACATATTTCGCAATAAAAGGTAGTCTTTGTTCTTTCTCAGGGTCTAAAGACTGTCTGTGCCAAAATTCATCAAAATCGGTCCAGTAGTTTATGCGTAAAAACCATACATACATACAAACCTTTCCTCTATAATATTAGTATAGATTAGCTGTGCCCCGCGGTTTCACCCGCATTGCTCCGCTCCTGTTGGTCTTAGCGTGATGATATATAGCATATAGCCTTCCTCAATAAACGGTCTGTCTAACACCGAAATAATTTTTCAAATCGGACCAGAAGTTCCTGAGATTCGCGCGTTCAAACAAACCAAATCTTCAGCTTAATAATATTAGTATAGATTATTTAATACTAGCTTACCGCCCGCGGTTTCGCCCGCTTTGTCTAAAACCTAATAAAATCTGAACCTCTTGAATCACTCTATCTCTTAAAAAAAACCGCATCAAAATCCGTTGCGTAGTTTTAAAGATTTAAGCATACAAAGGGACATAGGGACAGAGAAAGCGACTTTGTTTTATACTATGTAGTGAAAGATGTCTTAAGTGCTAAATCGATAACTCTATTATTACTTACCATACTTACCATACTCCTCCAAAACAGCTGGACTTTACTAGCTGTGATATTATTAATTGAGTTGTTGGTACATGATGTTATTAGCCTTTCTCCGGAAATGCACTATCTAACACTGAAACAATTTCCAAATTGGACCGGTAGTTCCTGAGAATAGCGCGTTCAAACATACTCTTCAGCTTTCTATTATGACCCAGTACCTATTTAAATAATGACAGTAAATCTAAATATATTTCAGCTATCGAAAAATGGTACACAGTCTCAAGGGTCCAGCTGATCCCAAAGCGCGCCACAACTCGCTTTTCATTACAATAAAAAGGCTCGAATTCGTTCAGAAACTGTTCCTAGAACTGTACCATTTAGTGAATATGATGCATGAAATAAATAGGAAATATCAGAATTTATTACATCAGGAATCTGCTATATTGGGTGGAGAGGCAGACTTGACTGAAGTTAACAGGGCTTTGGAGCAAATTGAGTATAATAGGAAGATACAGGTAATATTTTACACTATCTGTGGTGTGCGGTTTTACCCGCAGTGCTCCGCTCCTGTTGGTCTTAGCGTGATGATATATAGCCTGCCTTCCTCGATAAACGGGCTATCAAACACCGAAATAATTTTTCAAATCTAACCAGTAGTGCCTGAGATTAGCGCGTTCAAACAAACTCTTCAGCTTTATTATTATGGTGTTTTAATTTAGCTGTAAAATAAGAAGTGTAGTATATATTATATACCTACCTATCGTAGTTTGAAGTTTCTTGCCAGTTCTTTGCGGCCTTACCGGTGGTAGTTAAAAATACTATAATAAAATTTAAAATGCTTGTGATTTGGCACTTAGCTGTTAATAATAAAATAAATATCAGGTATAAAGAAGTATATTATACTATTTTTAGCTTTACATATATATTTGAATGCTACTGATTCCTTTAGACTTGATCGTGACCCGCTTTAGGGTGCTTTTCCACCAATAAGTAGGTAATATGCTAGGATCAAGAATGTGTAGCGAGTTATTCATTTAGTTTAAAGCGATACCTACTATTGCTTCTTTACAAAACTTTTCTACACATCTTCGCACATTATTGGTGGAAAAAGACCCTTAAACGGTCAGATTTGATTCATATTTCGTATAAGTGTTCATAGTTGTCGTTGACAAGTGTGAAGAATAAAACAAAATACAATACAATAGTTTCATCAGTTAATTTTATTAGTGTTTATGTTTTTTAACTATATTATTTTAGGCAAAGAAAAGAAAGAAACAAATGCAGAAAATGCAGCGGCAAAAAAAATACGGTTACATTGAGATTAATTTTCCAACTCCGAAAGGGAATAATAAATGGTGGCCCTTGGACTATGGTTGGGAAATCGATTATTATTGGCGATAATAGAAATAAATGTTTTATAATTATTGTGTTTTGTTTTATTTTTTCCTTCCTGTATTTTTTTATGTGAAAGTTGGCAAACAAGCTCTTTCATCAAATCTCGTGTCACAATGTTTGTCCTCAATGGACTCCTAAACCACTTAACCGATTATAATAAAATTCGCACACCATGTGCAGTTCGATCCAACTTGAGAGATAGGATAGTTTAAACATGTAGGTACCACGGGCGAAGCCGGGGCGGACCGCTAGTTACTTTATAAAATATATCATTAAATTTTTATCTATGTAGTACTTTATCTTAAAATAACTAGCTCCTGTTGGTCTTAGCGGGATGATATATTATAGCCTATAGCCTTCCTCGATGAATGTGCTATCTAACACTGAAAGAATTGTTCAAATCGGACCAGTAGTTCCCGAGATTAGCGCGTTCAAACAAACAAACAAACTCTTTAGCTTTATAATATTAAGTATAGAGTTCCTAGTAGAAAAAAGGACTACTAACAATTTTTTTATTTCTCGTATTGTCTCTTGCTGTGGCTGTACATATAGATAAAAATAAAGATTTTGTTGTTATTATGTATTGTTTTATTTTTTTCCTTCCTTTATTTTTTAAGTAAAAGCGGGCAAACAAGCTATATCTACCAGTTAAAGTACCATTTAAATCGGTGATTCTGTTTTGGAGATAAGAACGAAGGCAAACATAAAATTGTTTTTTCCAAATACATATTATTCTTCATTTCTTAACTAGCTTTCCGCCCACGGCTTGGTCCGCTTCAATGTCTATAATACTTGGTACTAAAACCTTTCTTTTGAATCACTCTTATATTTTGAAGAATGTATAATATAAAATACATAAACTTTACTTATATATTTTATATAATATAAATATAATTTATTAATATAAATTAATTAATATAAATATATGATTTCGGGACAATTTTCACACACGGCACGATCTTATCCCATACTAAGCTTTCGCTTCTGTCATGGAAACCAGATGGCTGATAAACATATCTACATTATATAATTTTAAATAAATACTTATATAGATAATTAACACCCAGACACAGAGCAAACATCTATGTTCATCACACAAATATTTGCCCCGGGTGGGAATCGAACCCACGACCAGTGGCTTGGAAGGCAGGGTCACTACCAACCAAGCCAACCGACCAATCTTTGTTCCTGTACGAAGTAACTTTGATAATAACTTGGGGCTTCAATAAAAAACCATTCAACAAATAAAGTTATTTATTATCATATTTAAATAATATGTATATGTCGCAGGCAAATTGTTTATATAATCTCGCCGTTTACAAATGCTCGGCATTTTGTACCTAATATGCTGAGGATTTACTTTTTCCAAAATTCTACAAAAAGACGGTCGCGAGCCGACGGAGCCCCACTTCGGGCTCCTATTTCTGTGTAGTTTTAAAAACACGAACCTAACCTAACCCAGCCCCTTATCCATTACGAATTCTCGACATATTACAAAATGTCGAGCTTTTGTAAACGGCAAAATAATACAATTTGCCTGCGATATATATAAAACATTTGATTGAATCATGTTATTACTTATAAGCCTATCGTCTTGATGCATTTCATCTAAATGGAACTAGCTCTATGTTTTCTTCATGAAGGGTCCTATTAAAAAAACAATAATAGTTAAATAAATTGTTTAAAACAAAATCAATATAAAATCATGGTATTTTGACAAAAATAAAATTGATTAAAATCGCGGCTTCGCCCGCGCTTTCAAAGAAAAACCCGCATAGTTCCCGTTCCCGTGGGATTTCCGGGATAAAATTTATCCTATGTGTTAATCCAAGTTACCCTCTATATGTGTGCTAAATTTCATTGTCATCGGTTCAGTAGTATTTGCGTGAAAGAGTAACAAACATACATACACATAAACATCCATCCTCACAAACTTTCGCATTTATAATATTAGTAGGATAGGCTAGGATATGATACTTACGAACATTCGGCATTGGAGGTATCTTAAATCTCGGTTTTATTGAATCGTCTAGACTCATAGATTGCAATATATATACTAATTGATTGATATCTATTTCTATGCCACGAATAAATTCCAATCTGCAATTTAAAATAATTTAATTATCATCATCATCACTACATAGTATAAAAAAAAATGTGTGCGTGTACTAGTGTACACACGTAAGAAGTGAAACTTCTTGATGACCTTATTTTTCAAAAAATAATTTACTATATATGCAACTTTACAGAAATACGTCGAATCACGCGTGGTAGGGATAAGAAAAAGATGGCGCGTAACGGAAAAATGTCACGCGTAACGAAAAAATGTTACACTAAATTTTTTTCCAACCCCCGATAAAGAAGTTTCACTTCAACAAAGTCGCTTTCTCTGTCCCTATTTCCCTATGTCCCTTTGTATGCTTAAATCTTTAAAACTACGCAACGGATTTTGATGCGGTTTTAGACAAAGCGGGCGAAGCCGCGGGCGGTAAGCTAGTTCTGTATAAACTACAGTAAATATGTTTGTATACAGTACTATGTAACCTATTCCTTTAGACACAATTTTGACCCACTTTTAAAGGACATATTAATTCAAACTTTGTCAAAACACTTATCAAGGATCGGTGACAATACACTCATTTCAAGAATTTAGCTAACGGTGCATTTACATCAAACGAGCGAATGCTCATTCCAGCCTCACTATGTCAAACTATTTTAGTGTCAACAGGCGTAGAGCATTCTTTCGTTGTTCTTAGTGCGTTCGAAAAGATTCTATGCAATGTTCTAATACTGAACAACACTGAATACGAGTTTTCGTTTACACTAAAAGATCACGAAAGAATGCTCTTGCTCTAGCTCCATGTTCGTTCGATCTAAATGCACCGTTCTTGATAAAAAAAATGTTTTATTTTTATTTTTAGTTGATTCTATCATTAACGCATGTTTATTAGATTTTTTAAACTGTAATTATTTAGTACTAGATTTCCGCCCGCGGCTTCGCCCGCGTTTTCAAAGAAAAGCTCGCATAGTTCCCGTTCCCGTGGGATTTCTGGCAAAAAACCTATCCTATGTGTTAATCCAAGTTACCCTCTATATGTGTGCTAAATTACATTGTAATCGGTTCAGTAGTTTTTGTGTGAAAGAGTAACAAACACACACACACACACACACACACATCCTCACAAACTTTCGCATTTATAATATTAGTAGGACTAGTAGGATAGGATACCTCACTATATAATGTACGGGTCTTCTCTTTTCTATATGAGGTACCACCATTGTTGAAGCCCTTGTAAATTTGTTGTTTGTCATTCTGTACAATTCTAACATACTCTTATATTTCTCACGGATCGTACCTGAAAAAAGTAAATAAAATAGGGAACGGCTGTACTGATATTAATAAGTTAAGGACATAGTGATAAGTTAGAATTGAGTTTTATGTACCTACAGTTTGGCGTATGTCGTAAATAAAAATATTTATACATTTATAAAGAATAGAATAAATTCGATCACTCAGCGGGACTCGAACCCGCATCCTTTCGCGCCAATCCGGGGCGGATTCCTCAACAACTCGGCCACCCGTGACCCGCCAGAGCGATCGAATTTATTCTATTCTTTCAGTTTTATGTGTCTTATGGCTGGTTCACACTTTGATTAGTGCGAGTGCAGGTGATGAGTGCAGGTGTTTAGTAACTACGTGTGGACAGCGACTGTTTAGTGCGAGTGTTTAGTAGGCTGTGTAGTAAAGTGAATAGAAGCGTGTTCTATTTTTTTGCGAGTGGACTGCGAGTAGCCACGTCCCGCGCGCCCTCCCTTCCCCCTCACTCGCAGCGTGCCTGCACTCGCACTAATCACCTGCACTCGCAGTGAGGACACTACTCGCACTACTCACCTGCACTCGCACTAATCACCTGCACTCGCAGTGAATTGGACACTACTCGCACTACACACCTGCACTCGCACTAATCACCTGCACTCACACTAATCAAAGTGTGAACCAGCCATAAGGCTTAGCACGCACTGCGGTTAAAAGTACGCGTTTTATCGTAGGTCTGAAACCGCATAAAAATGTAACACATAGTTTTCTACACAAGCGCACACATTAGTGACGTTTTTCAGTGACTGATTTTAAAAACGTAACTTGCTACATTTTGATCGCGGTTTGCAAACGCGCGTTTTTTTTGTGTCCTATAGTAATAGTATGGTAGCGCACGCACAGCGTTTAACAGCATTCGGTTTTATATTCAGTCTGGACTGGGCGAGCGCAGAGGATAGACGTTATTTGCAGTGCTAACGAACGTTAAGAAATTTTTTCATGTCGTCCGACTCGGATACAGCGTCTTTAAACTACGATAATTTGTCTAAAAATATTATTATTGAAGTGGAAAAAAGGCCAGCATTATATTATGACAAATCGTTAAAGCAATACAAAGACAGAAATATTAAGGCCCGGCTTTGGCAGGAGGTATATCAAAAAATATATAAAAAATCAAAGCCACAACACATGCTACTCGCCAGAAATCCATGATAGTACTGACATAAAATTAAGCAAAACGCGAGCCGCAATGCGTGTTTGTATGCGGTTTTGCGTTTTCAGCTATTCCTGTGCTGCTCGCGTTTAACCGCAATGCGTGCTAAGCTTAAGGGGCTATAAATTTATATCTAAAAAAGCATTTGAATTCCATAAAACTTCATAATCAATTTCAAGATAATGGAATTTTACTATGATAGATGGGTCTGTGCGGCGTATATTTTAGAAGTTAAATTTATTATAGAAGTGAAACTTCTTTATCAACATTCAAAGATACAAAAATCGTCGTACTCCATGACGTGACGGTATTACCACGACGCGACCTTGAAATTTTACCCTCAACGCGCCTAAAGAACACTTAGGGCCGATTTTTCAATCCTTGGTTAAAATTTATCCGTCCAATAAAGTATTACACGAACATTATAAATGTCACCTGGAAACTGTCATATACGGACAATTAGATTACATTTTCGAAATGGTAGTTTAAATTTTAATACGTTATTCGATGAATAAGTTTTAACCAAGGATTGAAAAATCAGCCCTTAAAAAAATTACCCATTATCATGCCGACTTCAAAAGGCAGCATGTGGCATATCTCATCCCGGATTCTGTCAACCTGACGCACCGCCATTTTAGCTTCGACCGTCAGTTCTAGCGCCATCTTTCTGAGTTTATCCTTCTCTGCTTTTCCCATCCAATCTTGGACTTTCTCGTATTGCCTTTGGCCAGATATTTTTGTTATAACTGGAGATGAGGATATTTATTTATTACATTTATTTCAGGTGACAGACAATAAATTGTACAGACCCATAGAATAAATACCTTACAAACTAACATACATATAATAATTTATAATTAAAACTAAGAATATATTAAGCACTACACACAATTCACGGCACTGGCGGCCGAAGCCGAAGTCGATATAGTGCAATATGACGCACTATATCGGCTTCGGCTGGGTGTTGCGAAGACGCCCGCGAAACCTCCGGAACACGACACCACGGGGCAGAACTCCTCGCTCATGAAGGTCGACAGCTGCTCGCTCGGTACACGCACAACGAATGAATTAAAATTCAAATTATTGCGCGGCTCCAGGCGCTGGACCCTCACGATAAACTTGGTCTTCACCCGCACATACTCCACTACATCAGAAGCTTGGGTGGAGTGGTGCAGGCGGGACACGTACAGCTGCGTTGTCGGTATGGCGGGCCGCAGCAGGTGGTTGTTACCGGTCGGGGCGGTACCGCACTTGTTGGAGGAGGGCTTCTTTTTCTTTCTATTTAGTATGCTTATCCACCAATAATGTGCGAGGATGTGTAGCGAGGAATGTGTTTGTAAAGAACCAATCATATCGCTTCATTTAATTTGAAGTTTGAAGCGATTAGCGTTTGAAGTGATACTATTGGTAATAATTACAAATACATTCCTCGCACATTATTGGTTGAATGTTATTAACACGCTTAAATTAGTATATAATATGTCAAATATTTAAACTTATTAACACGCTTCTAACTATATATTAGCTTCCTGCTTCACCTGTATGTTTGTAAGCGACTTCTTTACATTTGAATTTGACTTTAAGCGGACAGATTTAAATCAAACTTTGTACACTTATCAAGGATCGGTGACAATACAATAATTTCATAAGTTTATCTTATCTTATATATAAAAATGAATCGCAAAATGTGTTGGTAAGCGCATAACTCGAGAACGGCTGAACCGATTTCGATAATTCTTTTTTTATTATATTCCTTGAAGTACGAGGATGGTTCTTATGTAGAGAAAACGTAAACATGTACCACGGGCGAAGCCGGGGCGGACCGCTAGTTGTATATAATATTAATATATAAAATTCTCGTGTCACAATGTTAGTCTGCATACTCCTCCGAAACGGGTGGACCGATTCTCATGAAATTTTCTGTGCATATCGAGTAAGTCTGAGAATCGGCCAACATCTATTTTTCATATGTACCACGGGCGAAGCCGGGGCGGGCCGCTAGTATTATGTAATTATGTAATCTATACATTATAAAGCTGAAGAGTTTGTTTGTTTGAACGCGCTAATCTCGGGAACTACTGGTCCGATTTGAAAAATTCTTTCAGTGTTAGATAGACCATTTATCGAGGAAGGCTATAGGCCATACAATCACGCTAAGACCAACAGGAGCGGAGGCACGCGGGTGAAACCGCGCGGAACAGCTAGTAAGTAACCCTCAAATAATTTATGATTACATACTTACAGCAAATAATCATCAAAACTCTTAAATAATTCATTTCTTCTAACATTAATTTCTTGCAACATTAATATTTTATGAAGTTTTCATACTATAAAAGAATAATAAGCACTGAATAAAGTAGGTAATAATTTTTTTTATTTAAAAACACTAGATTAGGTTGTATGCTAACTATATAGATTTAAACTTATTAAAAAGAGCTTGTGTGCCGAACACACGTGTCAGAAGTGAAACTTCTTTGGCAAGATTCAAATATACCAAAATCGTCGCCTTACTCCATGACGTGACGGTATTGCCATGACGCGTCCTTGAAATTTTACTCTCAACGCGCCTAAAGAAGTTTCACTTCAAAAACCTCAACTGTGAAAAAATTAAAATCATTTCTAAAAATGGACACTATTAACAGATTTTTTTGTCCTATATTAATAACTAGCTTACCGCCCGCGGCTTCGCCCGCTTTGTCTAAAACCTAATAAATTATATACTCAAACCTTCCTCTTGAATCACTCTATCTCATAAATAACTCTAAAGAAAAATCTGCATATATAAACGATATTTAAACATTTTTTTCTAAATAAATGTATGTGTGTGATTCAGTTCTATAATTATTATTTTTAGAACTCGACGTTATTCCAGGAAAATCATTAAAAATGTTGGTACAATTTAATGTAATAAAATAAAACAAAATAAAATTATTTTCACAGTTTTAATATCAGCACAACTAGATTTTTATTATAGAAGGAAAACAGAAAAACAAAAAAACACAAACAAATAAAAACCAAACATACTCAAAAACAAAAGACAGATTTATTAACAACAGAAAAGGCAAAACCATGCGAACCAATTATGCGCCCTTAACACAATGGGCAGCGTTGGCCCAACAAAATGATTGTCGATGTTTGCCGCCATTACATTGATTATGAATAAACATCTTCAATGACGGCCGATCATAGACATAAATGAACAATTAAATTATTAAATTACCACAAACAATTTAAACACAGTCTAACTTTAAACCAGGGATCTGTCACTATGCCAATATGCCTATCAATAGTTGCCTATGTGAAATAGATACGACAAAACCAGATTAAAGAGAACCCGCGCTTAAAGTTAAACCCTGTCTAAAGTTTTTTGTGGTAAGACAGTTAGGCTCTACACTATCGTGATTACCTCTACTCGCCCAACGCTGCCCATTGTGAAAAATAATATATCTAAAAACGTTGCAAACAAAACAAAATCCAATATTCCAGGCAAATAAAAATGCAGTTGAATCCAGATCTAACCAGTTTAGACAATCACAAACGATAGGTCTTCTTACTTCTTGAATCGGCCGGTTTTGACAGCGCCTTTTTTTCTATGACTCTAATCATATCTATTAAGTTTGTGATTTCGATTGCCTTATTGGCGATTTGCTCGTATGCATTGATGTGTTCCATTGGCTTCCAATCGTGGTAGAGCCGTTTTAGAGTGAGGGATATGTCGGTCATAATATTGTATTTGTCCGTTATGTCGCCTATGATGAAACCTGGGGGAGGGAAATAATTAGTGATTTTTAAAAACGAATTATCTATGAATAATTGTTATGCTTGTTAATTTGACAAGTCGAAGTGAAACTTCTTTAGGCGTAAAATCATTAAGAGTAAAATTTTAAGAGCGCGTCATGGCAATACCGTCACGTTATGCAGTCAGGCAACGGTATTGGCATCTTTGAATATTGCCAAAGAAGTTTCACTTCTGACATGTGAGCTCGGCTCTGATATTTTTGCTCTAAAAAATTGTTTAATTTAATCTACTAAATAAAAATAAGTCGGGTTTTCCTTCCTGACGCTATAACTCCAGAATGCACGAACCGATTTCCACGGTTTTGCATTCGTTGGAAAGGTCTCGGGCTCCGTGAGGTTTATAGCAAGGAAAAGGTGTCTCTGGTGGCGAAACGGAGTTCGCCCGGTTTGCTAGTACTTTATGTATATGTGTGTAGAAGTATGAGCTATAGAAATACTTTTTACCACGGATTCGTCCGCGGGTGAAACTGTGGAGCGCAGCTTATAAAGCATATTCTTACCAAATAATATAGCACAGCAAAAACATTAACAAACCCATATCAAACGCAGATGAGTTTACATAATGTCCCCTTATTAACTCTGCTCTTCTCACTTTCAAGTCGCTATCTCTTACTGTCTCATACATAAGCCTAAATAACTTCATCTTCATGTTGGAATCTTCGGATGTCAGTTTTTCTGGTCCTTGTCTTAAATGTTCAATGCCTACTCTTCGATTTTCGAAGTTATCCCTTAGAATCTTCAGTTTCGAAGGCCAGGATAAATCTTTGATGATACGGTTTTTTGGCGATAGGTTCGGAAGGTAGGCGTGGAGATCTGAATAATTAAACAGAATTTTAGATTATTATTATTATTATTATGTAGATTTTTGTTCTCTACCAGTGTATTTCAAGAGGTGTAAAAAAGTGATACCTGTGAGTGATTTGTGAAATAATAAAAGTAATGACTTTTAAACTTGTTCACTATAATAAATATGCTTTAGATCTAAACTAATGAACTGCTTGATTAGTACTTCATAGTCACAAAAAGAAATTCAGATCATATTAGAAAAGTCAATCTTATAACAAAGAAACTTAAAAGGAAGATTTAATAAAACAAGAATAATTTAACAAAACGTTTATTTCTCATCATCACCACCAATAATCAATTTCCCAGCCATATTCGATCGGCCACCACCACCTCGTCGATTTTTTCGGCTGATTTAAACCCAAGAGCTTCTCATAAATATACTGTTTATCTCTCTTTTTAGTCTTCTTAGGTTTTGGCGGTCTGTACGACGTTGATTTCTGCTTCCTCCCCGTCCCTGTACTACCCCAACCTTCGCTCGTGGTTTCTATATAATCATTTATTTCCTCGTTCTCTTGCACGTGATATTTCCTCTCAATCTCGTGGAACATTCCGTATAAATGATCTATTTCCCAATAGTGGTGTTCAATTTCTTCCAAATACATTATGAGTTCCATGGTGTAAAGGCGTGTCTTCATGTAATGGCTGACGTTGTACTTGTCGACCATTCGTCGGTATTTCTCCTGTATCACGCAGGCTACGAAACCGACTTCGAAGGGTGCAGAATTGTGTACTTTCTTCTTTATATAAGCTATTGTTGCTATGCGACGATTGGTATCTTTTATGATGTCGTCTGTTGTGTTGAAAAGCATTTTGGCTGATACTAGCTCTTTATGCGCCAACTTTTTTAAATTTGATCTTCGGGGGAGACCTGCAAAAGTTTGTTTTATTGTATTTTCCTTGATGATGTAGAAGTATAAATCTCATGGTGTTTTTTTTTTCATTTATAGATATTTTGTTTCTTTATTGTTTTGGTAATAAATTAAAAATGTATGTACGGTCAAAACGATAGGTAGGAAGGAACTTTGACTTCTTCGCAATTATTAGATTGCGAATAGCATCTTTTTGGTCGCGTATACGCTCCTCTAATAACAAAATTATATATTATACGCTGTCCGAGTACTTGAACAGTCCCATTCTTAAGTATTGGTTATGTGTTCATCTGAGTAAGAACCGTAAATAGTTGAATTGCTTTTTCTTTTTTAAACTGAAATAGTTAATTGTCCCAAATATATGCCAAATTGTGAATGTAATTGTAATTATATATGTATGGATATTGGTGTCTGAAATAAAGTTTTATTTATTTATTACTAGGTTTCCGCCCGCGGCTTCGCCCGCGCAGTCAAAGAAAAACCCGCATAGTTCCCGTTCCGGTGGGATTTCCGGAATAAAACCTATCCTATTTCCCGCGGTAAAAAGTAGCCTATGTCCTTTCTCGGGTATCAAAATATCTCTATACCAAATTTCATGCAAATTGGTTCAGTAGTTAAGGCGTGATTGAGTAACAGACAGACAGACAGAGTTACTTTCGCATTTATAATTATTTAGAGTATGGATTATAATATATTTATTATTTAAAATGGAGTTAAGTGTCTTTGTTCGTTAAGTAGGATGTCAGTTCTTTATGTTTATTTTCCTTCTTTCTTCTATGTATTATTCTTCTTTCTTCCTAATAAGATGAGATAACATTTCACATCAGTTTCACAGATCGATTTTATCTTCACAAAAAATCGGTAATCCCCCGGATTCCATTTTTACGCCCCAAAAAACAACTTTAGGAAATTAAATATTCAAATGCTGAGTAGTCCACCTAATCACGAATACGATATTAAGATATTTGAATGTATTTATTGTATTTTAAGATTTAATTTTTTTTTTCCATGTAAAGTGTGTTTAGTTATAAGTCAAAAATTTGTAAAAGTATTTGTGATTAAACGTATTTTCTTTCTTTCTTTCTTTCTTTCAAATAATATACTATTAACGCTACTTTTACTACTTATGTTTAGTTTAAATGTATACACGCGCATAACTTGAATTACTGAACCAATTTGGATACTGTTTGAAGCATAAAATAGAAATATTTAATACTTACATGGTGAGCATAATGCGAAAATTATTAATACTCTATACAACATTGCAGTTAAAAATGTTTTACTTTTATAGCGTAATAAACTAAACAGTTTAATTAAATTTGAAAATCTACTAAAAATATTTATTCCTAGACTAGTATGCGCCCGTGATTTTGTTACCAATTATTTATTTATTTTATTTTAAACAAAATCACAGCTATTTATTCGTTAAAATCCCGTCAAAATATGTCCAGCCAGAAGAAGCTTCACTAGCCCAAAAAATAGACGGGCAGATAGACAAACTCCTATTATAACAGCGAAATGATTAAAAAATTCTCATAATTGGTTAAGTTACTTGGAAGCTTATTTTCACTACAAAGTATAAAACAAAGTCGCTTTCTCTGTCCCTTTGTATGCTTAAATCTTTAAATCAACACAACGGATTTTGATGCGGTTTTTTTTAATATGTAGAGTGATTCGAGATGAAGGTTTTAGTATATACTTTATTAGGTTTAAGACAAAGCGGGCGTAGCCGCGGGAGGAAAGCTAGTGTACTATAAATAAATAAATAAATTGGTAAAAATATATATTATACATATATGTATATATATTGGTATTAAGTTTATTATCGTTTAATTGTAGTTAAGCATCATTAAAATATTAATTACTTACTTGAATAAATTAGACATTATTGTTTAGTAGTTGTAGTTTCATTATGTTGTTTTTGCTAATATACTTGATTGTCGGTAAGTTTTTCAAAAATAATCATAGGAAGAATGAATGTGTTTATAGTTTGTATGTGTGTTTGAATGTTTGTAAGAACGTATGGACTATGGATATTTGCTACTCTTATTGCCGATTTTTCAATCCTTGGTTAAAACTTACCCGTCCAATAAAGTATTACACGATAATATTGAAATGTCATCCGTAAACTGTCAAATACGGGCAATTAGAATATATTTTTCAAATGGTAGTATAATACGTTATTCGACGAATAAGTAGGTATTAACCAAGGATTGAAAAATCAGCCCTAAGGCCTGACATTTTAATATTATCGTGTAATACTTTATTGGGCGGATAAGTTTTAAGTATGGATTGAAAAATCGGCCCTTAGAGTATAATAGTTTTTGTGTTTTGTGAATTTGTGTGTGCATTTTGCCACATAAATAAATGTTTCTTATCTCCACTTATACTTGTTTATTGGTTATAGATTTATCAGGAACCAATGGACAAGTATACGGACCAAAACCAGTGGCCTCAGATGTGAAGTACTGGGCCTGGAGGTTAGAACAACGGCATATATTGAATATGACTATAGAACTTATTAGAGGTAAGTATTTTTATTTATACTTCCTTCCTACTATAATATCATAAATGCGAAAGTTAGTGAGTATGGATGTACCTATGTGTAGGTATGTATCTTTGTTACTCTTTCACGCAAATACTACTGAACCGATTACCTACAATGAAATTTAGCACACATATATAGGATAGGTTTTATCCCAGAAATCCCAAGAGAACGGGAACTATACGGGTTTGTCTTTGAAAACGCGTGCGAAACCGTAAGCGGAAAGCTAGAATTTATATTTTAGGCGCATTTTTCATTGCTACACCGCTACTTTTGGTCTTAGCGGAATGATAATATTATATAGCCTCATTAAAAGGTTACTATTTACTACTTATTTATCACTCAAATAATTTTTCAACACCTGAGGTTAGCGCGTTTAAACAAAATCTTTAGCTGTATATTATTAACTATAGATTTTATAAGTGTATTATTAATTCCATAGATACAACATACAAACTAAAACACGCCGAACGAATCCAAGACGAACATAAACACAGCATAGGTTATGAACTGGGAACTATAGCTGCGGGGATCTTGGAGCGATTTCTATACATGCTCAAATTGTATAGATACTACGCGCAGATAAAACATTTACAAGAAGACAATGTGTTGGTAGAGGATTATATGATTGCTCTGCACAATTGTCGTAAGTATAAACTTTGTACTATACAATAGGGGAGCGCTTGGCCACGATCTCGCCTGATGGTAAGCTGAGATGTGACCTAAAATGGAGCGCGGAAGCGAATGTACCTGTTCACGCTCCTCTTCAAGACCTACATAATGTACCCATCGGGGAACACAGATTCAGGAAGCATGTTCCAGTCCCTAGCGGAGAAGACGAGTAATGATAGCACTCTCTCTCTCTCTCTCTTCAGCCTTTTTCCGTCCACTGTTGGACATAGGCCTCTCCTAAGGCACGCCATAGAGCTCGGTCTTCAGCCATTGAGTACCAGCAACACTGCGTATATCGTCGCTCCACCTTGCTATAGGCCCTACGGCCTACACTACGTTTGCCGAGTCGCGGTCTCCACTACAACGCGTTTGCCCCAACGGTTATCCGTTCGGCGACAAATGTTGCCAGCCCACTGCCACTAAGCCCACAGCGTACTAATTCTCTGAGCTATGTCGGTAACCTTCGTTCTCTGACGAATGATTTCGTTTCGGATTTGATCCCGCAGAGAAATACCGAGCATTGCTCTCTCCATAGCACGCTGAGCGACTTTAAGTTGGTGGACTAGCCGCACTGTGTGTCCACGTCTCGGCAATAAGGCTAATGATAGCACAATATTCTAGTATCTGTAGTAGCGACACTGCGCTCTGAATCGCGCAAGTGAAATTTTGTCGCTACAGAGCCTATAATAACTTACACGACAACTAAATTACGACAAAAAAAAGATGTGTGGCACTCGGGGACTGCCACGGTAAACTATTGCATAGCATGCCTTCAAGCCACACCTCCGAGCCCGTCGGAGTGGGGAGCGTGAGGTTTTTTCGTTACGGAATTTCTCGATTCGGTCCCCGCGCTCAAAGCCCGCGATAGAACCTATGCAATAGCTTAAAATTAAATCGATTGAGTTTTTTTTAGTTCAATGTTAACAAACAAACAAAAAAATGTTCCTGTTTATAATATTAGATAGACAGGCTATCAAATAAGGTCAGTTCGTTCGTCTGTTCGCCGAAAATTATATTATATGTGGGATGATATGATAAGATCAATGATTAATTTATGTTTCTAAACGTGTGTAAGATTAGTTTCTGAACGATGATGAGAATGGAAGAACGATAGACTATGAGTAAATGTGAAGTGAATATTTAATGCATAAATAGTATAAAATATTAGTCACAAATTAGTAAATAATTATTGAAGTGAAACTTCTATAGGCGCATAGGCGCGTTGAGAGTAAAATTTCAAGGTGACATGATGCATCATGGCAATACCTTCACGTCATGGAGTACGGCGACGATTTTGGTATCTTTGAATCTTGCCAAAGAAATTTTACTTCTGACACGTGTGCTTGGCACACATGCTCTTTATTTAGGATTTATTTATCACTAGCTGTGCTCCGCGGTTCTACTCGCAGTGCTCCGCTCCTGTTGGTCTTAGCGAGATGATATATAGCCTATACCTATATAGCCTTTCTCGATAAATGGGGCTATCTTACACCGAAAGAATTTTTCAAATCGGACCAGTAGTTCCTGGGATTAGCGCGTTCAAACAAACAAACTCTTCAGCTTTATAATATTAGTATAGATGTATCTGTTTTACTTCCACGTAACTTTTCTATGACATTAAAATAAATGTATTTCTTTAATAGTAGGTAGTATTATATAATAACCAGTAGGATAGCACAGATATATTTTTATCAAAATTACTTTCGACTTTCAGAAGGCGCCTACCACGAGATCCAACTCGAAAAAGAGATGTTCTTCCAAATACTACAAGCACATAAACATATAGACCCTCAGAAAAGAATTGAAGACAAAATACGAAAGAAGTTAACCAAACATACCATGGTAACCATATCTTGGTTCACGAAAGGGTATCGACGCATGATGAATAAAGCTTGGAAACCGGCGGAGGCAAAATTTGATGTTGATTTTCAGTTGAAATAAATGGTTTTTAAATATTTGTGTTTTATTTATGTCCTTACTAGCTTTCCGCCCGCGGCTTAGCCCGCGTTTTCACAGAAAAACCCGTATAGTTCCCATTCCCCTGAGATTTCCGGGATAAATATATCGTATGTGTTAATACAAGTTACCTCTATATGTGTGCTAAATTTCATTTTAATCGGTTTAGTAGTATTTGCGTCAAAGAGTAACAAACAAACGCACACACATATCCTCGCAAACTTTATGTGAAGTGATGTATAAATTTATATAAACAATAACGTGTTGTAATTTTTTACAATATCTACTAGATACCGTCTTTTGAAGTAGGTATTGAATTTTTCTGAATTATGATTAGAGCTTTACTTACAGATTTTAAACAAATATGGTTCAAGGTTCGAATCCAAGCTTACAATTTTGTAAATTTAGATATTTTACTTATGTTTTAAGCTATTATTAACACGCTTTTATTAGCTTCACCTGTATGTTTGTAGGTAACCGACTTCATAAGACTCGATTTTGACTCTAAACGGACAGATTTAATTAAAACTTTGTACATATAAATTAATAAATATTTCAGGACAATTTTCACACACGGCACGATCTGATCCCATACTAAGCTTTCGCTTGTGTTATGGCTTATAAACTTACGTATATATCATTTTAAATAAAATTCTTATACTTAGTACTTAATAATATTATTGTTTTAACTTTTAAGTATCAAGAATTGGTGACAATACAATAATTTAATAGTTTAAGGACGCTGTCACAAATCTGCGTTACTCAAATTTAGGTATCTAACGTCGCCACGTGGTTCGCGGGAACATCACGCTCACGTAAACATAGCGCATTCCATTTTATAGACCATCTTCATACTTGATATTATTATTTTTTTTATATTTTTATTGAAATTGATTCCAGAAGATTACTGGGAACTTTAAAAATTCATTTTGTAAGTCTAATCCTTATAAGTATTTTAGTGTATTCAACCAACTTAAAAAAGTGTGACTATTTTACAACAATTTGAATATGAATTGTATTATTGTATACAATATCGAAGCTTTTTAAGAAATGTATAAAATACTTTTTTAAGAATTATTATCATACATAATATTATGTTACCGGCAATATATTAAACCCGGCATTGTATGCAATTCTTAGTAAATGTATGTTATTCCGAGAAACAGTCGGAATGAAATAAATTAAATTCGTTACCACACATTCACATTACCTATATCTTTAAATCTGAACTTTTCCTAAGTAGCAAACACATTTGCAAATGTGGGTGGTTTTTGGGGTAGCTATTAACCAATATGAGGTCAAAACTAAAATCCAAGATGGCGCCGACGAAAATTTGAAATCTTTTCGTCATGGGTGTCATTTTCAAGGAGTTGGAGTAGCTATTAATCAATATGAGGTCAAATCTAAAATCCAAAATGGCGCCGACGACAATTTGACATCATTTCGTCACGGGTGTCATTTTCATGGTTTTTGGGGTAGCTATTAACCAATATGAGGTCAAAACTAAAATCCAAGATGGCGCCGACAAAAAATTTACATATTTTCGTTATGGGTGTCATTTTCATGGTTATTGGGGTAGCTATTAACGAATATGAGGTCAAAACTAAAATCCAAGATGGCGCCGACGAAAATTTTACATCTTTTCGACATGGGTGTCATTTTCATGGTTTTTGGGGTAGCTATTAACCAATATGAGGTCAAAACTAAAATTGAAGATGGCGCCGACGAAAATTTTACATCATTTCGTCACGGGTGTCATTTTCATGGTTTTTGGGGTAGCTATTAACCAATATGAGGTCAAAACTAAAATCCAAGATGGCGCCGACAAAAATTTTACATATTTTCGTCATGGGTGTCATTTTCATGGTTATTGGGGTAGCTATTAACCAATATGAGGTCAAAACTAAAATCCAAGATGGCGCCGACGAAAATTTTACATATTTTCGTCATGGGTGTCATTTTCATGGTTATTGGGGTATCTATTAACCAATATGAGGTCAAAACTAAAATCCAAGATGGCGCCGACGAAAATTTTACATATTTTCGTCATGGGTGTCATTTTCATGGTTATTGGGGTATCTGTTAACCAATATGAGGTCAAAAAAAAATCTAAGATGGCGCCGACGAAAATTTTACATCTTTTCGTCACGGGTGTCATTTTCATGGTTTTTGATACAGCTATTACCAAATCCCCAATGTAACCGTCGATAATTAGGTATATTTTTCTTACTCCTTTAAAGTAAACTTAAATAAAATAACAAAAACGTTAACAACCGCAGTTTTGTATAAAGTCTTAAAAAAACAATTTTAAAGAACATTGAAATGCATATTTAGAAATTTAATATAAAACGCAACTCTGTGGCAATCATGTTAATATTCTGACAGATATTATTAACTTTAAATATATTCGCTTAACTTTATTTAAAATAAAGTTTATCTAAAACATTTAAACGAAGAGAATAAAATAAAAAAGAACGTGTGTGCCGAGAAAACGTGTCAGGAGTGAAACTTCTTTGGCGAGATTCATAGATACCAAAATCGCCGCCTTGCTCCATAACGCGACAGTATTACCATGACGCGATCTTGAAATTCGACGATCATCTTGGATTTTAGTTTTGACCTCATATTCGTTAATAGCTACCCCAAAAACCATGAAAATGACACCCATCACGAAAAATGTCAAATTTTCGTCAGCGCCATCTTGGATTATAGTTTTGACCTCATATTCGTTAATAGCTACCCCAAAAACTATGAAAATGACACCCATGATGAAAAGATGTCAAATTTTTCGTCGGCGCCATCTTGGATTTTAGTTTTGACCTCAAATTGGTTAATAGCTACCCCAAAAACCATGATAATGACACCCATGACGAAAATATATAAAATTTTCGTCGGCGCCATCTTGGATTTCAGTTTTGACCTCATATTGGTTAATAGCTACCCCAAAAACCATGAAAATGACACCCATGACGAAAAGATGTAAAATTTTTGTCGGCGCCATCTTGGACTATAGTTTTGACCTCATATTCGTTAATAGCTACCCCAAAAACCATGAAAATGACACCCATGACGAAAAGATGTAAAATTTTCGTCGGCGCCATCTTGGATTATAATTTTGACCTCATATTCGTTAATAGCTACCCCAAAAACCATGAAAATGACACCCATCACGAAAAAAAAGTCAAATTTTCGTCAGCGCCATCTTGGATTATAGTTTTGACCTATTATTCGTTAATAGCTACCCCAAAAACCATGAAAATGACAACCATGACGAAAATATGTCAAATTTTTCGTCGGCGCCATCTTGGATTTTAGTTTTGACCTCATATTGGTTAATAGCTACCCCAAAAACCATGAAAATGACACCCATGACGAAAAGATGTACAATTTTCGTCGGCGCCATCTTGGATTTCAGTTTTGACCTCATATTCGGTAATAGCTACCCCAAAAACTATGAAAATGACACCCATCACGAAAAAAAGCCAAATTTTCGTCGACGCCATCTTGAATTGTTTTACCCCACCAATCTATTCAACAACCCATAAAAAAGAGGATCTCAAGCAAGGTAATTTTTAAAACATAATTTTAAATTACAAATAATTGGAATATGAAACTTATACAGTTTACTCTTATAAAGTATCAAATATTTCAAATCACGAAAAAGACAGTGCACGCACAATAATCTTTTTTATTTCGTTTTTATTTTTGGCACGAGGAGCGATACACCCGTCCTTCCAAGAGCGCTTCTGAGCGCGGTCTGACGAACCGCGAGAACAAAATGTATGAAGAAATCGACAAGTATTTTTAATTTAGCTCATTATTGAATTAAAATTTTGATTTAGATTCATAAAAATTACACCATATATAAAGGACTATATATCCCTCAATAAGATATAGTTAAGAAGATAGATTAGGCTCTTAATTTTCCTAAAATGGTACCGTTTTAGACCCCATTTTTTTGCATTTTATGCGTTTATTGTGATGGAAAAAACGTATTTCAGCGACAATTTTGTATGACGTCGTACAATTTTTATAAGATGAACGTAGAGCTGAATATATTATCTTTAAATTAAGATATTACTATGTTCTCACGTGTAATTGCTTTAAGTTAAAATGGTACCGAAAAACAGCGTGTTTTTGTAAAAATACGTTATAGCGTCCTTAAGCGTGTTATTAGTTTTTAGAAACTACATTAATTATTTTTTCGTACGACTAGGTACTCCGAATACATTAAGAAATTTATGATCGGAATATACAATCAAGTTATTATAGTTAACAGCTTCATAAAATGTACAAGTGTTTAGTAACATACCTAAGCATACATACATAAGTGAGTGAACAATGCTCAAATAATAATGAGGTATTTTTTGTATCTTGGTAAGTTTTTTATTAAGCTTTACAAATCAATATTTTAACAAAAACCGGCTTCAAGTAGTGTAGAAGAGATAATTTAATAATAATCAGCTTTTCTGCTGACTGCTTTGTGTAATCTGGAGAACCGCTCTATCATGAAAAAATGCATCAAAATCCGTATAGTTTTAAATATCTAAGCAATAGGCATATCCTACTAATATTATAAATGCGAAAGTTTGTGAGGATGTGTGTGTGTGTTTGTTACTCTTTCACGCAAATACTACTGAACCGATTACAATGAAATTTAGCACACATATAGACAGAGGTGAGTGACTTTGTTTTATACTATGTAGTGATTGACTAGCTTTCTGCCCACGGTTTCGCCCGCGTGGTCTTGTATATTTTTTTGAAGTGAACCTTCCTTAGGCGCGTTGAGAGTAAAATTTCAAGGTTGCGTCATGGCAATACCGTCGCGTCATGGCAATACCGTCGCGTTTATTTCTTGGACATGCCTGTTTCCTAACGATGTTTTCCTTCACCAGTAGATGTCTTTCTTACTACTTTACTTTATGTATTAGAATTTGTGTCATCTATGGCTACCACTTTGACGAACTTTTTGGTCCTGTTACATGACGGTTTCATCAGAAATCGTTCGCTGATGGTGTGATGTGAATAAAAAATCTATCAATAACTAGCAAACCGGGCGAACTCCGTTTCGCCACCAGAGACACCTTTTCTTTGCTATAAACCTCACGGAGCCCGAGACCTTTCCAACGAATGCAAAACCGTGGAAATCGGTTCGTGCGTTCTGGAGTTATAGCGTCAGGAAGGAAAACCCGACTTATTTTTATATACTTAGTAGATATTTTGCAAGTTCATCTCTTCTATTTCATTGAGTCATTCAGTTATATGATGACACTCGCAGATTTCACGATTCTAATGATATATAATTATAGAGTCGTTATGTGTACCTACATGTGTTGTTATGTCAGTCAGTTTTTTGCGTGCTTAAATGATAGACTAGCTGTGCCGCGCGGTTTCACCCGCATTACTCCGCTCCTGTTGGTCTTAGCATGATGATATATATAATAATATAGCCTATATTACTCGTGGATAATGTAGCTTTCGAATGATGAAAGAATTTTTAAAATCGGTCCAGTAGTTTATGAGCCTATTCATTACAATCAAACAAACAAACAAACAAAGTTTTCCTCTTTATAATATTAGTTTAGACTACAGGCCCATGTTGAAAAAATTATGGGTCATTTGAACCACCAGGTGACCTATCTAGAACGATATAAGAGCATAAAATAATAAGATTCAGCACTATGCCGTCACTTCTAAGCTGTCCACCTGAGTGCAGATAAGAATTTGAAAGTATAGGTAGAGATTTTTTCCCCTTGTCTCCATGATTTTTGTACGACGTTGCGGAATAATGGATTAAAAGCAGTATTGAAATAGTATGACACAGATGCCGTTTCTCATAATTTTTTCAACATGGGCCTGTAGTCTATGAATATAAGTGGTTGACCAGTAGTCGAATATTTGAGCAATCATAAAACAGTTTGTGTGTGTCAAATGCATAATTATAAATATATCAGGACAATTTTCACACACGGTACGATCTGATCCCATACTAAGCTTTCGCTTGTGTTATGGAAACCATATGGCTGATAAACATACATATATAATTTTAAATAAATACTTATATAGACAATTATCACCCAGATACAGAGCAAACATCTATGTTCATCACACAAATATTTGCCCCGGGTGGGAATAGAACCCACGACCTCTGGCTTTGAAGGCAGGGCCACTACCAACCAAGCCAACCAGTCAGTCGTATCGGTCGGTCAGTTTGTATTTTTAAATATTTAAATAAAATACCTACGAAAATGCTGTTTGAATCAGTTTATTAAAATAATTGTTAACTAAAATACAAACTTTTCTTCTCTATATTCTTTATATCGACTGGCCGGTTGGCTTGGTTGGTAGTGACCCTGCCTTCCAAGCCACTGGTCGTGTCGATTCCCACCCGGGGCAAATATTTGTGTGATGAACTTAGATGTTTGCTCTGCGTCTGGGTGTTAATTATCTATATAAGTATTTATTTAAAATTATATATGTATGTTTATCAGCCATCTGGTTTCCATAACACAAGCGAAAGCTTAGTATGGGATCAGATCGTGCCGTGTGTGAAAATAGTCCCGAAATATTTATTTATATCCAGGTAAATAGATAAGTATGTTACAGTTAATCCACGATTTTCGTTACTGTGCATTTACATCAAACGAGCAAATGCTCATTCTAATCCCACTATGTCAAATTATTAGTGTAAAGAGGCGTAGAGCATTCTTTCGTTGTTCTTAGTGCGTTCGAAAAGATTCTATGCAATGTTCTAATACTGAACAACACTGAATACGAGTTTTCGTTTACACTAAAAGATCATGAAATAATGCTCTTGCTCTAGCTCTAACTCTATGTTCGTTTTATGCTCCGTTAGAACGTTTTCCCTATTTAAAACTAGTTGTAACATATATAAAACTAGCTTTCCGCCCGCGGCTTCGCCCGCTTTGTCTAAAACATAATAAATTATATACTAAAACCTTCCTCTTGAATCCCTCTATCTATTAAAAAAAACCGCATCAAAATCCGTTGCGTAGTTTTAAAGATTTAAGCATACATAGGGACAGAGAAAGCGACTTTGTTTTATACTATGTAGTGATTTTCAGTGTGTATGTCCGTAAAAGTGATGGCTGAAGAGATGCCATCTTACATAGAAGAAATGAAAGATGAAATGTCGCCAACTGTATACACCCGATTTGAAGACAAGAGCAAAGGTAGTTTTAACATGCTTTCATTAGCTTCACCTGTAACTGTTTACATTCAAAAATCACCTGTATGTTTGTACCATCATAGGCCACATCAGTTTTCAATCAGGCGAGATTGTGGTCAAGCGCTTCCCTATCTAGAATAAAAAAAAATGTGTGCGTGTACTAGTGTACACACGTAAGAAGTGAAACTTCTTTATCACCTTATTTTTCAAAAAATAATTTACTATATGCAACTTTACAGAAATACGTCGAATCACGCGTGGTAGGGATAAAAAGAAGATGGCGCGTAACGGAAAAATGTCACGCGTAACGAAAAAATGTTACACTAAATTTTTTTCCAACCCCGATAAAGAAGTTTCACTTCATAAATCACCTGTATGTTTGTATGTACCATCTTAGGCCACATCTTAGCTTTCTATCAGGAGAGATTGTGGTCAAGCGCTTCCCTATCTAGAATTTAAAAAAATGTAACCGTCTCCTATAGACTCGATTTTGATCCATTTTAAAAGGACAGCTTTAATTTCAACTTGAACAAGCCTTATGTAAGTATGTTAAATGTTTGTATATTTACTGAAAAAATAATAATAATAATTCTTATTTTATAATTAACATTAACCCTCAGTATACAAACCGAAAACATTAGAAGAACTGCTGGGAGACACACGTCGGTATTGGAAAACCCAGCGATGGGGTACAAACCAATATGGAACATATGGGAATAGAGGCCAAGTGTGTGTCTACATACAGCTGTCTTATAAGAACGCGTAAGTATACATTAAGTGGCAAAACAATGAGTACCGTTTTCATGGCATAACATTCTGTTTATGCCAGTTATGTGGCAACAATTACGCGGCAAAATATTGTTTGATGTTTACATGGCATTAAATTCTGTTCATGCCACTATTGTGGCATACAATAAGTAACGTTTACACAGTATAGCATTGTGTTAAGCGCCATTTATTTGGCAACAATTACGACAATTATTTTAACATGGCGTAACATTGTTTTCAGTATTATTATTGATGTTTCTTGAAGTAATAAGTAGTGCTAACTAAATAATATAGCTGTTCATTAGTTCGAATCACTCCAAAACGTAACGTAAACTAATATTGAGAGAGTTGTATTTATGATTATTATAGTACTGTTAATGATGGTGGTAAATTTAATAGTGCTTCTAGAAGAAGTCTAATTGAATAAATAAATGTTTGGGTTTGAGTTTGATGACCATTCCAGCATCACCAATATGAAGCGCTATTTTCGCATTCGAGGTACATACGCTGACAATTCGGAATACGAAATTGGCTACGTCACACACGAGATAATATTCCATTACCAGGTAAACCATTTATTTATTTATTACTAGCTGTGCTCCGCGGTTTCACCCGCAGTGCTCCGCTCCTGTTGGTCTTAGCGAGATGATATATAACCTATAGCCTTCCTCGATAAATGGACTATCTAACAGTGAAAGAATTTTTCAAATCGGACCAGTAGTTCCCGAGATAAGCGCGTTCAAACAAACAAACTCTAAATAATATTATAGATTACAAAAAACCGATGACGTAATAGAATTATAATCATCATCATAATATTCATAATCATATTATCATAATTGCAACGGAGCGAAATTAGAAGGTACTTTTG
>CAJQZM010042131.1:0-12953 GCA_907164665.1 Colias nastes | reverse complement strand
TCTTTCGGGGTTAGATAGTCCATTTATCGAGGAAGGCTATAGGCTATTCAAGAGGAACGTTTTAGTATATAATTTATAATTTATAAGCCGCGGGCGGAGCTAGTATGTAATATATTCATCAATAAGATAGATAAGATACTAGGCCCTAGCTAGGGGATATGTTTAGTTTCGAAGAAATCATAATAAATGATTGTACATACCTTAAAAACACTCGCTTAAAATCCGACATCTCTTTTCCATTTTAATATGCTAGTGTCTCATAATGAAGAGTTTAAGTAGTAATACTATTTCTTTTTCCAGTCGTTTCCCGTTACATTATGGATGGTCAATAGAAGAATGGTGACTTCGATTAAACACCTCAAGTTGATACAAATTTTCTTTTATTTCTCAAAACTACCCTCGTTTAATACAAAAATTGTAATGTTGTATTGGATATTTTCATAGGCTCTACATAAATTATACTAGAGAGATGCTTTGGCGAAAAGCTATATATATATATAAAAAATTAAATATATCATTGAAAAAAATACATAAATAGCATGAATTATATTGCAGTTACCTAGCTAGTTTACAGATTTATATCTACTTAGTTACGCGATTTACGATTAAATTTTTTATGTAAAAATCCAACTTGCAAAAGAAAATGTAAGTACACTAATTTTAAAAACTTGTTAAACGTCTTACACTATACCTATAAGTAGTTAAATATACGCAGTTCTTGTCTCTATAGATAACAATAAAATAATACATTAAAAGACGAATTTGCGATTGTCTCAGGCATAAACAATGTTTACAAAAAAAATATTAGCATCAAGTTTCTTATCAGTAACCTTCTATAGGTATAACCTAACATTTTTGTGGCGGATTTTATTCGTAGAACCTTGAAATTATTTGTCTGTGGTCTTACTTTACTCTACAAAAAGCTTTTTTTTTGCAAGTTTCAGAAAAGGTAGTCCAAAAATCACGCCCGCAATTTTTTATTTATATAATAGAAAACGTATTATCAACAAGCTATCACAGTATCACATGCTAAAAATAAATCATTCACTGACGTAATTGCCAGCCAGTCGTTTAGTGTCCGCCATATTGGCACGTCGCTTGTAACACAAGTATAACCCGGCCGAATTGTGTGTACGCGCTTTCCCGCTATTAATAGTACACCGTGATACGCGCGTTTCAATTCGGTTGCATAATACCGAGTCGATTGTTTGTTTTTTAATTTTTTTTTCGGAATTGCCCCGTGTGTGTTCGTAAACAGCCTAAGTGATTTGTGAAGTGTATTGGATTGCGCAATATATCATAGTAAGTATAAATTCGCGCATGATGTAATATGTTCTAGGAATTATTTAGGCTTCTGTACAAAATTATCTTCTATTTGCGACTCATTTTTAATCTATAAGATATAACGCAATATGTGATTATTTAATCTACTTTCACTTTTCGCGCGCTTTTAGTTTGAAATGTCACGCAGAACTCAGAAATTCGACTGAAGGCAGCAAACTTTTTGATTGAGGAAAATGTTTGCTTTAAAATATCTTGGACATAAAAAGGTTTTTAAAAATAGTTTTTTTTACGGCGTGTTATAAAACACTTGTTTAAATAATCTGGGCTTTAAAAGATTAGAATAGAGTAGATTATAGGTAATTGAATGATCGCGAAAATAATATTTTTATATTCGCAAATAAATGGCGGGAAATTCAAAATATTACTAAAGATTTAATTCTCTCATTTCTAATTATTATTATTTTATGAGTAGTAGTGACAATATTTTTTTTTCAAATCCTATTTAGAAGGATATTAAAATTAAGAATTTAAAAAGAAAAGGCCGCCATTTGTGCACATATTCAATGTTGATAATAAAAAGTTTAAAGAATAAATAGGTAAATAAATAATAAACCTATAAGTACTATTATAGTTACAATGGACGCAATTTAAATTAAATTATAGACACATGGAATTCAATTTAAATTATTAATAATTCAATTTCACTGGGGTTAGGTTAAACCGCAGCATTGTTATCGGAAAATTCGGTTTTACCTTATTATGTTTGTTATACATGTTTAGGTATAAACTATAAAGTTATTAACCCTACAGTCTTAACTCTGTACACGAGTAGAGTTTACGGTAGAGTAGAGTGGTAGAGTAACTATATCCTAGTTACTATACTAATGTAGACACCATTGGTAGAGCAGAGTACTAAAATTTGGTAGAGTAGAGTAGTTCAAGGTTATTTTTAAGTATATTTAAATTGTCGAGTTTGTTTATATTAAGAAAAGGTTAAATGTCAGTTTTACGAGTTGCTGTTAAAGGTACTGATAGCATTTAACACTTTGGTTTGTATTTTCATACATTAATTATTTTTGTCATTCTGAAAGATAAGCTAAACTGAACATCCTATCCTATCCTACTAATCCTACTAATATTATAAACGCGAAAGTTTGTGAGGATGTGTTTGTGTTTGTTACTCTTTCACGCAAATACTACTGAACCGATTACAATGAAATTTAGCACACATATAGAGGGTAACTTGGATTAACACATAGGATCAGTTTTATCCCGGAAATCCCACGGGAACGGGAACCATGCGGGTTTTCCATTGAAAACGCGGGCGAAGCCGCGGGCGGAAATCTAGTTTCCAGTATTTATGAAAGTGCTGCATTATTAGGTATATTGATATATAATAATTGTAGTTATATTTCGCATTTTAAGCACGCGTTTATTAGCTTCGCATGTATTTTTGTAACCGCGGTTCCTTTAGACTCGACTACGCGGTTTTACCCGCATTGCTCCGCTCCTGTTAGTCTTAGCGTGTTGATATATAGCCTGTAGCCTTCCTCGATAAATGGGCTATCTTACACCGAAATAATTTTTCAAATCGGACCAGTTGTTTCAGAGATTAGCGCGTTCAAAGAAACAAACTCTTCGCATTTATAATATTAGTAGGATAGGATAGGATAGATATCTATTTACTACCTATTATTAAATAAATGTAGGTACTTATAATAGTCGTTTGTACATTAATAAAAAAAGAAACAAAAAAAATATATTGATTATCAAACTTAACACCTAGGTGGTAAATATACTAATATTAACAAGAGCACTTTACTTATCTAAAAATCACGAATTTTCCATATGTATTGTTATTATTGAAGTGAAACTTCTTTATCGGGGTTGGAAAAAATTTAGTGTAATATTTTTTCGTTACGCGTGACATTTTTCCGTTACGCGCCATCTTTTTCTTATCCCTACCACGCGTGATTCGACGTATTTCTCTAAAGTTGCATAAAGTAAATTATTTTTTGAAAAATAAGGTCATAAAGAAGTTGCACTTCTTACGTGTGTACACGTACACATTTTTTTCTAATTAAGTTGTTAGCATATTAAAGTAAGAGAGATAAATATTATTTATATCCTACTTCCTACAAATATTTGTATGAATGTATTCTTTTAAACTAAAACTACTGAACGAATTTTGATGATATTTGGCAGTGGTGTAGCTTACGTACAAGAATAACACAATAAGATATACCTAGGTAGTAATCCTACTTCTACACTAATATAATAAAGAGGAAAACTTTGTTTGTTTGTTTGTTTGATTGTAAATTGTAATGAATAGGCTCATAAACTACTGGACCGATTTTAAAAATTCTTCACCATTCGAAAGCTACATTATCCACGAGTAATATAGGCTAGGTTTTATCCCGGAAATCCCACGGGAACGGGAACTATGCGGGTTTTTCTTTGAAAACGCGGGCGAAGCCGTAGGCGGAAAGCTAGTATTATTAGTATATTATAAATGCAGAAGTTTGTGAGGATGGATGTATGGATGTTTGTTACTCTTTCACGCAAATACAACTGAATCGATTATAATTAAATTTGGTAAGTATGTAGCTGAAGACCCAGAATAAAATATAGGCTAATTTTAATTTACCCGGAAATCCCACAGGAAGGGGAACTATGCGGGTTGTTCTTTGAAAACGCGGGCGAAGCTGCGGGCGGAAAGCTAGTATGTACATACATATATAAAAATTCTCGTGTAACAAAGTTTGTTACCAAACCAACTAAAAAATAAATGTAAGAAACTCATCAAGTTATTGTTTTTCCTTGATAAGTGTACAAAGTTTGAATTAAATCTATCCGTTTAAATTCAAAATCGAATCTAAAGGAGTCGGTTACATACAAATATACAGGTGAAGATAATAAATGCGTGCAAAAGTATAATCTATCTACACATATAACAAATATTTTCATTATCTAGCTATTAGATAACATGAACAAAAATGAATTTTTATCTTTACAAAAGTCGCGACTGTAAAATATTTAGTCAATGAAAAATTGGAAAACACCCAGTGTATGCAAAACTACAAGTCCCTTCGCGCTTAGTATATACCGATAGTGGGACCCACTGTATATTATTCATTAGGTACTATTTATTAGGTATTTATTTTCATGGCAATATAAAGTGTAGGTACCTAGTTAAATAGAATTATTTTAGTCCTATAGCTTGTAACACACAAGTTTTCCTTAAGCACTGACGTCAAGCGATGGTATTTTATGAAATAACCTACATTTAGACGATCCGTTATATTATATGATAGCATACGTTGAAATAAATAGTCACTTAAAGCATCTCGTACAACGATAACTCGTACAGTAGTTCTTAATATTAGCCCATACAAACAAACACTTTGATTTATCATATTAGTATTGAAAATAATTTGGTGCGTAGGTAACAGGAAAAACATTTGCCACTGTCTGTGATTTTCTCTGACTCATCTTAATGTTTTAATTTTGTTGTTTTTTACAATACATACATGTTGAATACGTGACTTTGTCCATAATCCATATTCTATACTAATATTTTAAAGCTGAAGAGTTCGTTTGTTTGTTTGAACGCGCTAATCTCAGGAACTACTACAATCAAACAAACTCTAGGTACCTATATTAGACTATGTTCCAATCTTTATACCTAACTAGATTTCAGCCCGCGGCTTAGCCCGCGTTTTCAAAGAAAAACCCGCATAGTTCCCGTTCCTGTCGGATTTCAGGGATAAAAAGTAGCCTATGTCTTAATCTTCAGCTACCTACATACCAAATTTCATTATATTCGGTTCAGTAGTTTTTACGTGAAATAATAACAAAGATCCATCGATCCATGCTCACTCGTATATCTATAATATTGGCAGCATAATAGCATAGACTAATAATAATATACTACAATAATAGTATAGGAATTAGGATTCCATAAAAAATACGCAAAAGTTTACGCAAGTTTTTTTTCCAAGAACCTTACACAAAAATGTCTACAAGGAATGCCAATATTTTTCCTCAAAAAACTTAATCGATTCAAGATATAAATAAACACACATTAATATGTATTTATTCAATTTGTCAAGCGAATCAACGCACTATGAATTTTGTTGAGTCGGAAATAAGGTAGTAAAATTTAATATTATAGTTCCGAATTCGTTCGACAACTCATCTATACTAATATTATAAAGCTGAAAAGTTTGTTTGTTTGAACGCGCAATTCTCAGGACCTACTGCTGCTATTTGAAAAATTACGGTGTTAGATAGCCCATTGATCGAGGAAGGCTATATAGGCTATATATCATCACGCTCAGACCAACAGGGGCGGAGCAATGCGGGTAAAACCGCAGGGCGCAGCTAGTGTCTATATTTGATCGGCCGTCATTGTAGATGTTTATTCAGAATCGCCGTTCATTTAACCAAAACAAATAAATAACAGCAAAAATTATCTACTTATATAATAATCGTATAGCTTAGATAAAAAAGTTAGCCTTTTTTTTCTAACACATTATTAGTATCAGTATTACATAATTGAAACATAAACAATATTTATTTATAATATACCTTTTACATTTCCTTTATAATCTCTTGCTATCTCTTATCAATATTGATAACAGCGCAACCAATGATCTAAAAGATTAACCGCTCATATGCTTGAGAAAAAAAAATGACCCCTTGCTTAGCTACGTGCATCCACAGTTGCAAAAACACGATCGAGAATCTTGTTTCGCGCAACTGTGGTTGCAAAGCGACTTTCTTATTTCAATTGATTATAAACTCTATTTCATACTCTCAGAGTCTAATTTTTACGTATTTAAACCAAAGACAACTAATTGATTCGTCTATTTCTACCCAGTACTACCAACCTTTCAAACAGAATTTTGGGAATATCTTAGTTTGTATCTTACGTGTCTTACAAGGAAGTGTTAAAATATGCCGTAATTGTTGTATTTTATTGATTTCTACTCGTGTTTACTTACCAGATTATTCTCTAACATGTGTTTTATTGTTATAAAGTAATATTTTAGTGACCGTTGTAATAAATATGTAATAAAGACGACTTTAAAAGTTAGTAGACTTTAGACGATTTCATAACTTTTTAAGGTATACGGTAATCATATATTGTAAAAATAACACAGTTTTGTATAGTATTATTTCAATAGCAATCGATTACAGTCAATATATTTGAAGTACTCCTCTCGCGGAAGTCATAAATTAAGTTTTAATAGCGGTGCGTCGAACGCGCGGCGCACGTTCCAGAGCACTAGCAAAGTAGGCTACCTTTATTTTTTTCGCAAGCTATTTAGCGTATTTTATTTTTGCAACTGTGGTTGCGCAAAGCATATGAGCGGTTAACGTCATATTCCTGCTCTCTGATTGAACTATTTTTAACGGGGTAAACATTGATATGATTATTATACAATGTTCGTCTGATACTGATAATTTTTACAATCCATACTAATATTATAAATGCGAAAGTAACTCTGTCTGTCTTTCTGTTACTCAATCACGCCTTAACTACTGAACCAATTTGCATGAAATTTGGTATAGAGATATTTTGATACCCGAGAAAGGACATTTAAGCTATTTTTTACCCCGGGACATAGGATAGGTTTTTTCCCGGAAATCCCACGGGAACGGGAACTATGCGGGTTTATCTTTGACTGCGCGAACGAAGCCGCGGGTGGAAAGCTAGTAGATTATAGTTTAAAAAACAGAACGCTTTAATGAGGTAAACTCATGAAATTATTATATTGTCACCGATCCGTGATAAGTGTACAAAGTTTGAATTAAATAAAAAAGGCAAAAAACAAACATAGGTACATATAACTATTATAATAAAAAAAACATTAGTTATTAATTAGTATTTATATTATTGCATTTATTGCATTTAAATCAAACGAGCGAAAGCTCATTCTAACCCCACTATGTCAAATTGTTTTAATGTAAACAGGCGTAGAGCATTCTTTCGTTGTTCTTAGTGCGTTCGAAAAGATTCTATACAATGTTCTAATACTGAACAACATTGAATACGATGTTTCGTTTACACTAAAAGATCACGAAAGAATGCTCTTGCTCTAGCTCTATGTTCTATGTTCGTTTGATCTCATAGAAATCTAAATAACAAGTTTGATCTAAATGTAATCAAATTTTAAACAAATTTTCAATTATCTGATAAAGTCTCTGATAGCCTAATTTCATATTTTAAAGATCATTATCGCCTTTTATTTATACAGGGTGCCCCACTATCGGTATACTAAGCGCGAAGGGACTTGTAGTTTTGCATACAGTGATCCCGTAAAAAATACTTAAACAAAAAATTACGTCAAAAATTGTTTGCTAAATTTTTCCTTATAATCAATGTTTTCTTCTCTTACTTCGCGCAGCCGGCATATACCGCTTCGCTAATGTGAGCATTTCGTCTATGAAAACATAATTTTAAAAGATAGCTCACGTGCGGGTGGAAAAGTTAGGCGGGTTGCTTGTCAGGGGTGTACACAAAGAGTTCTAAGAATTCATCTATTTGAAAAAAAAATGCGTCTGGAATTTTTTAAGTATTTTTGACGTACTCAGCGTATGCAAAACTATAACCTCCTTTGAGCTTAGTATACCAACGGTGGGACATCTTTTATAAATCATTTTTACTTATTCCTACTAGGCATGTATAGTACTAAAAATATATTATAAATAAATATTTTATTTCAGGTACAACAGGTTTTTGCTAAAACTACATATATAAAAAGATAAATCAAAGGTAAGTAGGTAGTACTTTAAAATTTCAAACATAATCTACCAATTATTGTCACCGATAATTTGAATAAAATCTGTCCGTTTAAAGTGGGTCAAAATTAAGTCTAAAAGAGTCATTTACATAGACATGTCGGTTACATATAAACATACAGGTGAAGATAAGGCCCGTTAAAAAAACCTAGTTTTAAAACCGTTAAATATTCCAATTTCCACGCATACTAAATACGTCGCTATTGTGAAGTCCGGTTGCCTATGTTTATGTGTTATTCAAAGGTCACAGACCGAGAGCTAGCTGGGTATTTTAATACTTAGGTATTGTGATTATCATTAATGAAAAATGAAAAATTATTAATTGCACAATAAATACAAAATTACAAAATAAGAGCGGTACAAGTGTTAATATGTAGTCTTATTATTGACTGACCGGTTGGCTTGGTTGGTAGTGGCCCTGCCTTCCAAGCCAGAGGTCGTGGGTTCGATTCCCACCCGGGGCAAATGTTTGTGTGATGAACATAGATGTTTGCCCTGTGTTAATTATCTATATAAGTATTTATTTAAAATTATATATTTATGTTTATCAGCCATCTGATTTCCATAACACAAGCGAAAGCTTAGTATGGGATCAGATCGTGCCGTGTATGAAAATTGTCCCGAAAATATTTATTTATTTATATTAATTATTATCGCTGAAAGCGAGTTCTGCTAGACAACCCAATCATACATATTATATATGATATTCCATATCTACCTGTATCTATCTACATATTAAAATATTAAAAAGAAAGAAAAGGTTTATTCCACCATACGCGTCCAGTATACACATTTAAAAAATACAACAATAGCGCTTCAATATAATAATTATCATCTCTACATATAATATGTTAGAGCGTACGGTTGTATCATGAAATTTAATACTGATATAATATTTCTTAGACATCTTCACTCGACAAAAGTCGGCACAAGAATGACTCGCAACTGCAGACGACCGTCAGTAGGTACAGCAGTAGAACTAAATCTGTAATAATTTATATCTTCACTACATAGTATAAAAAACAAAGTCGCTTTCTCTGTCCCTATGTCCCTTTGTATGCTTAAATCTTTAAAACTACGCAACGGATTTTGATGCGGTTTTTTTAATAGATAGAGTGATTCAAGAGGAAGGTTTTAGTATATAATTTATTAGGTTTTAGACAAAGCGGGCGAATCCGCGGGCGGTAAGCTAGTTAGAAATATTTACCAGCCACCTCCCGGACTCAATTGCAAACGTCGTATCACTTTGCCGGTACGTGATTTTAACATTGCAAAATTGACTACACTAATATTATAAAGATTTTGTTGCGTGTTATTTTTAAGCACTTGAATCATTTTAAACTATCTATACTAATATTATGAAGGGGAAGAGTTTGTTTGTTTGAACGCGCTAATCTCAAGAATTGGATAGCCCATTTATCGAGGAAGGCTATAGGCTATATATCATCACGCTATAAGACCAACAGGAGCGGAGCCACGCGGGTAAAGTCGCGGGGCACAGCTAATAGGGAAATAAATATAAAATTATGTTTACAATAATAAGGCCGGTTTCACAGCTTCTGGTTATATTTTAATTAGCGTATCTGCCAGTTAAATTACTGATAAAATATTGTATCAATAACTTATAACTTATACCTAACTTATATTAGCAAGTCGTCAAAATGACTGCAAAACAATATCGAATGGTGTTGTTCGCAACTTTTAACCTTTTTTATTTCGATAAAATATCAAACTTAAAGTCCCATGTCCCCTAGTGGGGTAAGGGGCAAATGCATTTTACATCTGTTTCACTGATCGATTTTCTTTAAAGACAAGTACCTTAGTTATTAAACTGTTTGAAACGCGGTTTTACCCGCATTCCTCCGCTCCTATTGGTCTAAGCGTGATGAAACATAGCCTATAGCCTTCCTCGATAAATGGGCTATCTAACACCGAAAGAATTTTTCAAATCGGCCCAGTAGTTCCTGAGATTAGCGCGTTCGAACAAACAAACTCTTCCGCTTTATAATATTAGTATAGATATTATTATCCCGACGTTTCGAATACCTACTTTATTTGAGTTTGACAATCAATAATAGATATAAGAAATTAATCAATCGCGTTTAAAATCCATCTTTTATTTGTGAATGTATAATTCTCGCGTAAAATCAAGAAAATACAATGAGACCTATCACCTAGCCTCCTAAATATCTTCAGAAAAAATCATATCATAAAATTTCGCCGTTATCACGTGAAAGAAATACAGTAAGTATATTTTGTAAGCGCTTCTAAAAGAAGTCTAGTTGAAGAACTGTTTGAATTTATAAGTGCAATATGTATGTGTGAAGTTCCGTGTCCCCTAGTGGGGAATGGGGCAGATGCATTATGCATACATCTGTTTCACTGATCGATTTTCTTTAGAGACAAGTAGGTGATCAGCCTTCTGTGTCCTGCCAGACCGAGACATTTTTTCTTCGTCTCCACGACTCCACCGGAAATCGAACCCAGGACCCCAGGGTCTACACTCACGCGTCAACCACTGTACCAAGGAGGCGGTGTAACATGTACAGATAAAAACAATTTATCATAATTAATATTTATACAGATAAAAAATTTATCTATGTATAATTATTTTTAGTCTGTACTCCATACAAAAGATCCTGATTACAGATATTTTTTAGTATCGTTTCCGTTATAGTAGGTAGTTTTTTTGCACGCAAAATTGTATTTTAATGAATGTACTATAAGTGATATGTTGACGACCTTGTCATTTTGAATCTAAGTGATATGAATTGAATGATTATCCGACTGCGTTAAAACGGGTTAGGTTTTTTAATCACATGTATGTGATATATACAGTATTGTCGCCATATGAATACTGAATATATAGGTACGTTTTTTTGGTTCATTTATTTTTAGATTTTCAATCTTATAATTAAACTAGCTGTGCTCCACGGTTATACCCGCAGTGCTCCGCTTCTTTTGGTCTTAGCGATCCTCGATAAATGGGCTGTCTATCCAACACCGAAATAATTTTTCAAATCGGATCCCGGTTCCCGGTTCCCGGTTCCCGAGATTAGCTCGTTCAAAAAAACAAACACATCTTTATAATCATAGTATAGTAGTAAAGAATATAGATAATAAAACAAGTAAATTATTAAAAAAACAAAATACCCGACTGCACACTAAAAAAAGAGTGATTGAAATGAATCTAATGATACCGCATACATATTTTTTTAAAGGGAAATTTAGAAAAAATATTATTATGTCTTTATCCCGTGGGACTTTTAGGATAAAATGTATCCTATGACACTCCCGTAATCAAGACAAATCTAACGATACCTCATACATCAAAATCCATCAAGCCGTTTAGGCTACAGGTGGTCACAAAGGAAAAGACATACATACATACTTACATACACTCGAAAAACATTACCCTCCTTCTTTGGCAGTCGGGTAATAAAATCAAAGTGGCATAATATCCTCTCTATCCTTTGAAGTTTAAACAAATCTCTATCAGCGGAGACAATTTGCTTGTTTCATACTTTTTAGAGCGTGTTTTAGTTTTTAAACTTTATTTTTATTCTCAATTCCTAATAATATATTAAAGTACTTACGAACAAAAAAATCTAAATCAGTGAAATTCTAAATTGAGCTATTTTTTTCTTTTTAACAGATAACAATGGAGGAAGTACTGCCAACGATGAGAAGCTTAAGCCCGGATCCTGTTGCTTTAGCGGCGGTTAATAAAAAATATCATCAGGTATGTATTTAGATAATTACGCTTTTTTAAACATTTTCCTATACTTATCAAAAAACAAATTAAGGGCCCTCTTCACAATGGGCAGCGTTGGCCCAACAAATGATGGTCGATGTTTGCCATTACGGCGATTATGAATAAACATCTACAATGACGGCTGATCATAGACATATTTTAGGCTCTACAGTCTACACTATCGTGATTGCCTCTACTCGCCCAACGCTGCCCATTGTGTAAAAGGCCCATTATACTTGAAATAAATTATCAATAATAGGCTTTTGCAGATATCACAGCTTCAATTTTCTATTTTTTGTTTATCTAGGTACTATGAAAATATAGGTTAGGTTTATCTTAGACATGAAAAAGTGGCAAATACGCAATGAACATTGTTGTAAGAATTTAATCTATGAAAAACGCGTCAAATAGTCAAGTAATATTTCGATTTACATCTATTAATTAATTAATAAATTATATTGTAGTTACTTGTAATGGCATTCATAAAAATATAAATAGGACGACCTAGGTCATAGGAACGTAAAATTGTCATGAAAATAATAATATCTACCTACTTATACAGTAAACACTTACTACCATGGACCAATATAAAGGGTGTCCCACCATCGGTATTCTAAACTCAATGGAGGTTATAGTTTTGCATACGCTGAGTTATGAGTACGTAAAAATACTTAAAAAATTCCAGATGCATTTTTTCTATGCTACTACTAGACCATGCTACTACTAAACAACTTACTACTTAACTACAATCCGCATATATTGATATCTACAAGAAAATATAACTTCAGAGAAGAGCATTTTAATTAATTTGCTACGTCATTTGAAATTATTATCTCCATACTTGTTATCACTAAAGTTTACATAAGATTTTATACATACCATTTCCATCGGAGGCCTTTCCCATTAATTCTTCTTTACACCTTTTCATTGATTAAAAGATGACAAAATATGTCCGTGTTAAAATTTAAGCCGGTTTCAGAAAGTACATAATTATTTCTGCAAAAAAGAAAACTAAATGAAAATTATCCTCCTAAAATATCACAGATAAAATATCAATTATCAACCATCGAGATATATGTACTACTAGAGAGGTTATTCCAAACAAAAA
>CAJQZM010042129.1:18467-35291 GCA_907164665.1 Colias nastes | reverse complement strand
CCCCCCTTGCAGAGCCGGTCAACTGGCAGTATAGCCCCATCCATCGGTTCGGAGTGTAGCTCAGCCTGGTAGAGCACTGTGTTCGGGACGCAGGGGCCGGAGGTTCGAATCCTCTCACTCCGACCAGATAAAGCCCCCCAAGGGGGGCAACTTTCCCGGAAAATCTATTGAGTTTTTCTCGTCCTGCGAGACCGTCGGGGTCTCGTGGCGTGGGTTTTCTGCGGCGCGATACGCTCTGCCGTTTCGCGCGATGAAGAATAGCCTGTCGGATGAAACTGCCTTAGGATTCCCCTTCCGGGACGATCCTGTCGCCGGATTTCGACAGCTTTTTCCGGAGCGGGAGGCGATGAATCAACGATCTCCATCGGCCCCGTACCGGTGATCCACGATCCTGACATTCCATCGCCTTCCTGCGTGTCGCATGGGCATGACGCGGCCCAGCAGGATCAGTCGGGTTCTGATGGCTTGAAAAACAAACGTACGACGCTGTGTTTCGGCCTCGGTGCGGTATTGCTCTGTCTGGTGGTGCTCGCCAGCCTGATCTGCGGGCGCTACCCCATATCCCTGTCTCAGCTGACGCAGGCCTGTCTCGGTCAGGGACCCGATGAAATCCGCGTAGTGCTGCTTCAGGCGCGTTTGCCGCGTATTCTGGCGGCTGTGCTTGTGGGATCGGCGCTTTCCATGTCGGGCGGAGCCTTTCAGGCCGTGTTCCGCAACCCGCTCGTATCGCCCGATCTGCTTGGCGTGCTGAGCGGTGCCGCTTTCGGGGCGGCGGGGGCGCTTCTTGTCCATGCCGGTTCTTTGCTTCTCGGAATCGCCCCTGTGCTCGGTGGATGCTCTGCCGTGGCGCTGGGATTTGCGATCGCCCGTCTGGTCGGGACGCAAGGGGTTCTGCCTTTGCTTCTGGGGGGGCTGATCAGCAGTGCCCTGTTCACCGCGCTTTTGTCCCTGCTCAAATATCTGGCCGATCCGTTCGATCAGCTTCCAGCAATTATCTACTGGCTTCTTGGCAGTCTGGCCCAGACGCAATGGAGCACGCTTGCTCTGCTGTCTCCCCTGATGCTGCTCGCCATGGCGGGATTATGGGGCAGTGGGCGCGTGCTCGATACGCTCGCCCTGAGCGATGACGAGGCGCATAGTTTGGGTCTGCCTGTCGGGATGCTGCGCGCGGCTGTCCTGGTCCTGGCTACGACATTGAGCGCCCTGACCGTCTCGCTCGCCGGCATCATAGGCTGGGTTGGGTTGATCATGCCCCATATCGCGCGCCTCCTTATCGGGCCGAATCATCGTCTGATGCTGCCTTTTGCCGGGATGCTGGGCGCCAGCTGCCTCGTTCTTGCCGATACTGCGGCGCGTAGCCTGTCCCCGTCGGAAATTCCCCTTGGCATGATGACCGAGCTTTTCGGGGCCTTGGGCTTTATTCTCGTGCTCAGGCAATTGCGTCGCGAAGGGCGGCTCTAACAGGTGAGACTCACAATCGAGCGGCTGACTTTTTCCCGCAGCGGCAGGGCTGTTCTGCAGGATATCGCCCTGACCGGCGAATCAGGACAGATGCTTTGCCTCATGGGGAGCAACGGCGCAGGAAAGACCACGCTGCTGCGGCTCCTTCTGGGGCTCTTACGCCCCGACAAGGGCCGTATCCTGCTCGATGGGGACGATCTGCATCGTCTCGGGCGCAGGGCGCATGCGCGCCTCATGGCTTATGTGCCGCAGCGTCACGACCTGCCTCCGCCCTATGGTGTTGCCGAGATCGTCCGGCTGGGGCGCCTGCCTCATACGGGTCTGACAGGGGGCCTGTCACCGGAGGATGAAAAAGCCGTTGCGCAGGCCATGACCCAGCTCGACCTTTCAGCCCTGCAACACAGGCCCTGCACGTCCTTGTCGGGTGGGGAATACCAGCGTGTCCTGCTGGCGCGTGCCCTGGCACAGGATACGCCTGTTCTCGTGCTGGATGAGCCGCTTGCGGGGCTCGATTACGGGCATCAGCTCAGGCTCATGCGACTTCTATCGGACCTCGTGAAAAAGGGGCGTCTGGTCGTGATGACAGCGCATCAACCCGATCTTGTTTATCGTCATGCCTCACAGGTCGTTCTGTTGCAGGCGGGGCGTATTCTCGCTCAGGGCACGCCGTCGGCGGTGCTGGACGCCTCAAGGCTCAGCGCCTTTTATGGCGTATCGCTGGATCAGTACGATCACGGACCGGCCCGTTTCTTTGCGGGGGGAGAAGACTGGACATGAACAGGGCACGCTGGATGAAACGGGTTCTTCCGGGCTGTCTGGTGCTGTCCGCTCTCTGCCTCTGGGCGCCGCTGCGGGCATCTGCCGCGCCCGGGCGTATCGTGGATGGATGGTACGCGCATAACGCCACCCTCATTATGCTGGGTGCCTCGGACAGGATCGTCGGCACAGTCGTTTCGCCAGCGCGCTTTGCCTGGATGTACTGCGTTGCTCCCTCGCTCCATCATGCGAAGCTTTTCGGTAGCATGACACTCAATGCCGAGGCTGTTCTGGCCCTGCATCCCGATCTCGTCTTCGTCACGCGCGAGTCCGGTGTGGCTTCTGCGCTCGACACCCTTGGACTGAACGCGGTCCCTGTAGGCTTTACCGATTTCGATGGCCTGCTGACGACAATCGACCGCACAGCCTTTCTTCTCGATACGCAGGAAGCGAAACAGCAGGCGTCACGCTATCGCACGGCACTGACATCGCTGATCCGGGCGCGTCCTGCCGGGCAGGGAGCGCTGAAAAGAGTGCTGCATATTGCCACGCTCACCCCTCTGACCGTGGATGGCGATAACAGTATCGTCGATGAGTGGATACTCGATGCGGGCGGGGTCAATGCGGCCATCGGTATTCATGGGAACAAGCGCCCTGTCGCGCTTGAACAGATCCTGAGCTGGCAGCCCGATATCATCGTTCTGGGGGCCGATGCCGGAGACCCGGATCGGATGATGGACCATGCCCTTTGGTCGCGTCTGTCCGCCGTGCAGCAGAACCATGTTTTTCGCAATCCCGCGGGCGTTTTCAACTGGGATCGCTACAGCCCCGAACTGCTGCTTCAGATCGTCTGGGCCCGCCAGCTGATCGGGACAGGAACAGTCGACCCTACGGCCATGATCGACCGGATAACGGATTTCTACCGTGTGTTCTATCGCAGCAGGATCGACAGGCGAGGGGCCGAAGCTATCCTTGATGCAGCTGCGCCACCGGCTGGATCCTGTCCGGTGGACTCTGCCTCAGGCGTGACCGATCACGTTGGACAGTGACAGCGGATCGATATTGATGGTGGCAAGAGCCTTGCGCCATTTGACCATCTGATCGCTGCCGAAAATCAGATCGTCCGTCGCCGGTGCGCTGAGCCAGGCATTCTGCTGGATCATTTCGTCCTCAAGCTGCCCCGGCTCCCATGAGGCATGGCCAAGAGCGAGCAGGGCATGGCGCGGGCCTTTGCCATTGGCAATCTCGTGCAGAATGTCGAGGCTGGCCGTCAGGCAGTTCTCGTTATTGATCACGAGACTGTCCTCACGGCGCCACTCTGCCGAATGGAGGACGAAGCCGCGTGTCGGCTCAAGTGGGCCGCCCATGCACAGATTGATGCGACGGCGTGGCGGTGAGGGGGTGATGTCGAGCTGATCGAACAACGTTTCAAGCGTGGGATGAGAGGCCCGTTTGTTAACGATCAGCCCCATGGCTCCATCCTGACGCGAATGGGCACAGACATAGACGACGCTGCGTGCAAAATCCGAATCGCCAAGCATCGGGCTCGAAATGAGCAGGCGACCCGTCATCGTGTCTTCTGTGGGCGTTGTGAAATCTGAAGCCATGGCTGAAAATGTCGGCGATCGGGGGGTGTTTTGCAAGTCTGCCCCGTATGAGCCTCTGGCATGGGCCGTCGGCAGGAAACGGAAGCGACAGGCGCAACCATGGGCATGCTGACCCGTCTGGACCATGATGGCACAGGGCCTGTCCTGTAATCCCGACTGGTCCCCCAACTGGAGAAAGAACGATGGCAATTATCTTGGTGACTGGCGCGACGGCCGGATTCGGTCAGGCCATTGCGAGGCGCCTCGTCAAGGAGGGGCATCGTGTGATCGGTACAGGCCGACGGGCCGAGCGTCTTGAGGCACTCCGGCAAGAGCTTGGCGATGGCTTTCTGCCGCAGGTGCTGGACGTGACCGATGCGCAGAAGGTGAAGGCCCTGCCCGCTGCCCTGCCTTCTGACTGGCGTCAGGTCGATGTGGTCATCAATAATGCCGGTCTGGCACTGGGTGTGGGCAAGGCACAGAATGCCGATCTCGCAGACTGGAAAACGATGATTGACACGAATGTGACCGGTGTTGTCGACGTCACACGCGCGTTCCTTCCGCAAATGGTCGAGCGCAACCACGGATACATCATCACCCTGGGCAGTATTGCCGGAACCTATCCCTATGTCGGGGGCAATGTTTACGGAGCGACCAAGGCTTTCGTTGCCCAGTTCATGCGCAACCTGCGCACCGATCTGCTGGGGACCCGTATCCGTGCCAGCACGATCGAACCCGGACTATGCGGTGGCAGCGAGTTCAGCAATGTCCGCCTGCGCGACAACCACAAGGCTGCCGATGTCTACAAGGGCACCGATCCGCTGACGCCGGAGGATATTGCCGAGACCGTTTCATGGCTTCTGAGCCTTCCGCCCCATGTCAATGTCAATGCCATCGAGATGATGCCTGTCTGTCAGGCCGCCGGTGGGCTCGCAGTGGATAGAAAAAGTGACTGAAATCACTCTGGGCAAGGCCCGTAAACTCCCCGGTCAGTATCTCATCAGGGACGGGCGCGATTTCGAGCTGAAATCCATCAGACCACAGGATCATGGCGGGTTTCACAAGAAGCATGCGGAGGCCTGGATTGCCAGACGGCGTGCCCATCTGGGTGCTCTGCAGGAGCGACTGGCTGCCGAGCACCGCTATTCGATGCTTGTCGTGCTTCAGGGTATGGACGGTGCCGGCAAGGATAGCCTGATCCAGCATGTCATGACTGGCATGAACCCGCAGGGCACGAAGGTCGTCTCGTTCAAGCAGCCGAATAACATCGAATCGGCTCATGATTATCTGTGGCGCGTGCATATGGCCGTGCCGGCACGCGGGCAGGTCGGGGTGTTCAACCGCAGCCATTACGAAGATGTTCTGGTCGCACGCGTTCATGCCGACAAGCTCGATACCAATGGCATGCAGGGCGATCCCAACAAGCCCGAGTTCTGGGACAACCGCCTGAAGGACATACGCGACTTCGAGTCCTATCTCGGCCGGCAGGGGATCCATATTCTCAAGGTGATGCTGCACATGTCGCCCGATCGCCAGAAAGAGCGTCTTCTGCGCCGTCTGCGTCGACCGGACAAAAGATGGAAATTCGACGAAAGCGATCTGACGGAGCGTCAGTTCTGGCCAGCCTATTCCAAGGCCTATGAGGAGGCAATCCGGGCTACGGCGACGGAACATGCGCCTTGGCTGGTCGTTCCCTCGAACAGGAAATGGTACGCGCGTCTGGTGGTCATGGAGGCGCTGATCGCAAGGCTCGAAAGCCTGAGTCCTGAGCCGCCACCGCCTTCGCCCGAGATAATGGCCAATATCGACCGGATCGAAGCCAAACTCGAGGCGAGCCAGATACCGGACTAGACCGAGTTTGCCGGCTTGCTGCCCAGCGTTCTGGCATAGCAACTGCACAGAGAGACCCGACAGGGCTTTGAGGGCTTTGTCGGGTGGATCTGGAGATTGAGAGAAATATCGTTCTCCTGTTTCGCAGGAGAACGTCCGGTCAATGTGCGGTGCGACGGGCGGTCTTGATCTGTTCGCGCAGTTCGTCGGCCGAGATAGCGCCGGGAATGATGGCGCTGGTGCCGAAAACGAAGGTCGGCGTGCCGTCGAGCCCGATCAGACGGGCCTCGGCAAGGTTCTCGTTGATCTGAGCTGCCACACCGGGTGTGTGCATATCGGTTACGAGTTTATCCGCATTCAGGCCATTGGCCGTGGCAAGCTGGCGGATACGGTCGAGTGTCGGGGGCGCTGTATCCTGCATCAGGGCACGCTTCATTTTCTCGTAGCCGCCCTGGAGAGCTGCCGCGAAAATAGCCTGTGTATCGAGCACGCTCTTCTCGCTCAGCACCGGCACAATCTTTTCCACAAGGCGCAGCTTCGGATCGGACTTCAGCAGGGCATCCACGAGGGGGACCATGCTGCGGCAATAACCGCAGCGCGGGTCGAGAAACTCGACGATGGTCAGATCGCCCTGCGGGTTGCCACGCACTGTATAGTCCGGTCCCTTCTGCAGGCGTTCACGATCGGACCGGACATGGGTCAGGGCATCGCCAGCGGCTTTCTGCTGTGCGCCCTGACGCAGGGCGACAATGGCGTCGCTGAGAATGCTGGGATCGTTCTTGAGGGCGTCGCGCATGATCGAGACGATCTCGGCCCGCTGCTCCGGGCTGAAAGACGCACCGGTAGCGGGCTGCCCAGAAGCAGGCGCAGCAATGACGGGGGCGACAGTCGATGCGGTCATGCCGAGGGCGAGAAAAGCGCCGGCAAGCCGTGCGCGGGTCGGGCGGGTCATGATGACGGTCCTGCAAAGCGGGAAAAGAGAGGTCTCTGCATAGGGCAGAGCGTGCGATTTCGCAAAACCGCAGGGACGCTGGCAGGTTGCCCATCGCCCGGATCACGGTTAGATGCGTTAACGAACCCAATTTCCAGACAGTTGCCTCTTCGGCCCTGAAGATATCCAGCTCTGTCCGGATCAGTAGAGAGAAGGCTTGCCGGGTCATGGAGACACCGCACGTGGCGCATCGTCGGACGAACGCCCCCCGTTGCCCTGCAGGGCGTATTGCGCGCAAGGCAGGTTTGCGGTCGGCCTGCGTTCTGACAGCGGGCGTCCTGCTGGCCGGGTGCAGCGATGTCTCGCATATCGGCCACAGCCTGTTCGGCAAGACCACACCGATCGTCACCGGTTATATCGGCACGGTGGTAGCCGATGAGCCGCGCGCGGCACTGATCGGGCGCGATGTGCTGGTTCATGGCGGCAATGCGGCCGATGCGGCTGCTGCGGTCGGCATGGCCCTTTCTGTCACTCTGCCCTCGCGTGCCTCGCTCGGCGGCGGCGGGGCCTGTCTGGTAACCCGTGCAAACGAGACGCCACAGGCCTTCACCTTCCTTCCGGCTTCGGCACCGGCCGCTCCTGCGACGCGTCAGGCTGCGTTGCCCATGACGCCGCGCGGCCTCTTCACCATGCAGCTGCGCTACGGCACGGTCGAGTTTGCCGATCTGCTCAGCCCGTCCGTGCGTCTGGCGCGAAGCGGCACCACGGTCAGCCGTGTACTTGCGGGCGATATTGCCGCCGTCCAGACGGCGCTTTTTGCAGACGATGCCGCTCATACGGTGTTCAGCCGTCCCGATGGTACGCCCCTGCAGAACGGCGATGCGCTGGTTCAGCCTCAGCTCGCAAGCTTTCTGGAGCGCATGACCAATCTTGGCGTGGGCGATCTCTATAACGGGGCGCTGGGCGCAATTTTCGTCGAAGGGGCCAACAAGGCTGGCGGGGGTCTTTCCACGTCCGCCATGCGCAAGGCCATGCCCTTGCAGCTCGCACCGCTCAAGCTCGAACAGGATGGTTATACCGCCTCGTTCCTGCCGCCGCCTGCCGATGGCGGCATCGGTGCTGCCGTGGCCTTCCGTTCCGGTGGCTCGGCACAGGGCGCTGTCGCGACATGGCGCAGCGAGGACAGGCACGGTCTGAGCAGCGAAGCCCTGCTGAGCGCGGCCCAGACCCTCGTCAATTCGGGCTCGACCTATAACGGCACCTTGCCCGCCCTGCCTGCCTCGACCTCTTTCGTCGTGACGGACGACAAGGGCGGCGCGGTGGCCTGCGCCCTGACGGATAACAACCTGTTCGGCACCGGGCGTATGGCTGACGGCACCGGTGTTCTGCTGGCGGCCGCCCCCGGTCGCTACCCGGCGCCTCTGCTGGCTGCGGCTATCCTGCAACGTCGTGGCACGCTGGTCGGCGCCATGGCGGCATCGGGACAGAACGATGCAGCCGATGCGGTTGCGCAGGCTGCGCGTGCCGCTCTTGTGGGAACGACCGTTCCGCATGAAGGGCAGGGCCGCGTGAATGCCTCGCTCTGCAAGGGTGGCGAATGCCATGGCGATACGGATCCGCGCGGCGGCGGGCTGTCAGTGGGCAGCATCAATAACTGACGTTTGCCGCTTGCCGGTAGAGCCTGTGAGCGGTCGCCGGCGGTGTCGCTGGAACCGGCTTCGGACAGCCCGGATTTCATCGATGGAAGTGATACGGATACCCCCTCGAAAGAGGGGGTATTTTTCGTTCCGGCCCTTGCGCACACCGTGGATGATCATGATATGTTCTCAAGAACAAAAGTGAACGATCAACACGAATCGCTCTCCCCCGATTGCTGTTCTCATGGAGTTCGGCAACACTGGCATGAGCGGAGGACAGGATATGAGCGTGGACAGGACGAAAGCACTCGAAGGTGCATTGAGCCAGATCGAACGGGCTTTCGGCAAAGGGTCGATCATGCGCATGGGGCAGCGCCCCAAGGAACAGGCCGACGTGATTTCCACGGGCTCTCTGGGGCTCGATATCGGTCTCGGTATCGGTGGTCTGCCGCGTGGTCGTATCATCGAGATTTACGGCCCTGAAAGCTCGGGCAAGACGACACTCGCCCTGCACGCCATTGCCGAAGCCCAGAAAAAGGGCGGCACCTGCGCCTTTATCGATGCGGAACACGCACTCGATCCCGGCTATGCGCGCAAGCTCGGCGTCGATGTCGACAACCTGCTGCTCAGCCAGCCCGATGCCGGCGAACAGGCGCTGGAAATTGCGGATACACTCGTGCGTTCGGGTGCCGTCGATGTGCTGGTAGTCGACTCCGTTGCCGCTCTCGTGCCGCGTGCGGAGCTTGAGGGCGATATGGGCGACAGCCATGTCGGTCTGCATGCCCGTCTAATGAGCCAGGCCCTGCGCAAGCTGACCGGTACGGTTTCGCGCTCGAACACGATGGTGATCTTCCTCAACCAGATCCGTATGAAGATCGGCGTGATGTTCGGCAATCCCGAGACTACGACCGGCGGTAACGCGCTGAAATTCTATGCATCGGTCCGTCTGGACATCCGCCGTATCGGCTCGATCAAGGATCGTGACGAGGTGGTCGGCAACCAGACCCGCGTGAAGGTGGTCAAGAACAAGATGGCCCCGCCTTTCCGTCAGGTCGAATTCGACATCATGTATGGCGAGGGAATCAGCAAGGTCGGTGAGCTGATCGATCTGGGTGTCAAGGCGAACATCGTCGAGAAATCCGGCGCCTGGTTCTCGTATGACAGCACCCGTGTCGGTCAGGGTCGTGAGAACGCCAAGCAGTTCCTGCGCGACCATCCCGAAATGGCCGCAGATATCGAGCGTCGTATTCGTGAACAGGCCGGTGTCGTGGCCGAGGCTCTGATGACCTCCCCCGGCGAGCAGGAAGAAGACGATATCGAGGCCTGAGCCTCATCGTTGCGGGGTGGCTTCGAACCGCCCCGCATCCTGACAACGAGACGTTTTACGATCCGGGTTGAAAAGGGTCAGTTTCTTTCCCGGGATTGAGGTACGGGGCAAGGAGCGGCGCTCCATGCCACATGTTCTTCCCCGTCCGTCTGACGACGCAGACTCCCATGCGTTCCTTATTGGACCTGGTTGGCGTTTTGCGCATTTGTCGGATCGCCTGCCGGCCAGTAGGCCGCAGCCAGCTCGTTCTGGCAGGCTTCGATCTGATCCTGAATCCAGTGCATGAATTCATGCAGACCGCGAATGATGATGTCTTCGGCAGTCTGATCCTCGACCGTTGCGCGTAGCTCTGACAGGCGTTCCTGCACTGCCGAGCTCTGCTTTCTCAGATTGTAATGGCTGGAAAGCGCACCGAGCACGGAATCGGCATGGCGCAGGTTGAGGGCAAGAGAGCGGGGGAACCCCTCGTTCTTGAGCAGGAATCCGACGACATTGGCCGGTGTGGTGGTGACTGGTTTGAGGCGGCGAAAGGCGTGATAGGCCGCCGCAGATCGCAGAACGGCCGCCCATTGCGTCATGTCTATTTCAGACCCGACCTCTGCCGCATCGGGCAGAAGCGTGTGATAGCGCGTATCGATCAGGCGGGTAATCTGATCGCTGCGCTCAAGATGACGGCCCAGCAGATAGAACAGCCAGGCCTGATCGCGATAAAGCGTCCCTTCCGTGACACCTGCATGAGACTGGCACTCCTGCTTGATACGGTTACACAGGGCGGAAAGCCCGGTCTGTCGTATGTCGCTGTCGTTGAGATCGAGCATCCAGCGGGTGAAGACGTTCAGATGCATCCACATTTCCGTGGAAATCAGGGGACGCGCCGAGCGGGCATTGTCGCGCACGAAATGCGCCATGGCCTTGATGGAGCTCGGATTGGCACAATCGGTGATATAAAAGCGCAGATAATCCTCTTCCTTCGCAGCAGGATAGAGGGCGCGAAACCGGGCCTCATCGCTGTTGATCTGCACGATCGAGTCCCAGACGGGGCGTCCATCCACACCGCGCACGAAGGCTTCGGTCACTTCGAGCACGCGTGCCAGATTCTCGATGCGCTCCATGTAGCGCGCAAGCCACATCATGTTCTCTGCGTAGCGCGACAGAAGCGTGTTCAGATCGGGCTGTATGCTTGCCATATGCGGGTTGAAGCGGCTCATGCGGACATCACCCACGTATCTTTCGACCCGCCACCCTGCGAGGAATTGACCACCAGAGACCCTTTGCGCAAGGCAACGCGGGACAGGCCGCCGGGCAGCACCCAGGTGGTTTTTCCGGTTACGGCAAAGGGGCGCAGATCGACATGGCGCCCTTCCACGCCGGCTGGACAGAGCGTGGGCACCACCGACAGATCGATGACAGGCTGGCTGATATAATTGGCGGGGTTTTCGATCAGCTTTTCGCGAAAGGCATCGAGTTCGCTCTCTGTGGCATGTGGCCCGATGATAAGACCGTACCCGCCCGAATCCCCGACCGGCTTCACGACCAGACTGGCAAGATTGTCCAGCGTAAAGGCCAGTCCCTCCGGCTCGCCGCAGATATGCGTTTCCACGCTGTCGAGTATGGGTTCCTCATTCAGGTAATAGCGTATGATACGCGGCATATAGGCGTAGACCGCCTTGTCATCGGCAACGCCCGTGCCGAGCGCATTGGCCAGGGTGACATTGCCCCGGCAATACGCCTCTACCAGACCCGGTACGCCAAGCAGGCTTTCCGGATTGAAAGCGAGCGGATCGAGAAAGGCATCGTCGATCCGTCGGTAGATCGAATGGACCGGGCGCAACCCGGCGACGGTGCGCATGAAAACATGATGGTTTTCGACCACCAGATCGCGTCCCTCGACCAGAGGTACGCCCATTTCACGCGCAAGAAACACATGTTCGAAATAGGCCGAGTTATAAATGCCCGGCGACAGCAGAACGACCTGAGGATCCGCGACGCCTTCAGGCGCTACGTCGCACAGCGCGCGATGGAGCTTTATGCCGTAATCCTCGACGGAACGGAGCGCGATGCCCGATGCCAGATCGGGCAGGAGGCGCAGCATCATGTGACGGTTTTCGATAACGTAGGAGACACCCGAAGGGGTGCGGGCATTATCTTCCAGAACCATAAAACGCCCGGAACGGTCACGAATGAGATCGGTGCCGTTGATATGCACATACACACCGCCCGGCACGTCCACGCCGATCATGGTCTTGCAGTAATTGGGGTTCTTCAGCACCAGATCGGCGGGGATAACGCCATCATCGAGGATCTTGCGGTCGTGGTAGATGTCCCACAGGAACAGGTTGATGGCCCTGACGCGCTGCTGAACGCCTTTCTCGACATGCTCCCATTCCTCTGCCGTCAGCAGGCGCGGGATCATGTCGAAGGGCAGGATACGGTCGATCGCCTCACGTTCGGTATAGACGGTAAAGGTAATCCCGAGACGCCAGAGCTGGTTCTCTGCATCGGTCGTCCTGTCACGAAGATCGGTCAGGGTCAGGTGGGCCAGACGTTCCTGCACCCTGAGCAGGGCTTCGGGCAGGGCGCTCCCGCGATTCATCAGCTCGCAGTAGAAAGGCGGCGTGTCATAGGTTGAGAAAATACCGGCTTCATGGATGGGCGAGGCGTCGAGCGCCATATGTCTCACCTTCTTGTTCGGGATTAACTGGTATATCCTGAGCCGAAACGTTACGGTTCAATATTAAACTATCAAAAAAGAGGCTTTGCCAAGGGATAAAAGAATGCCTGTCCTGTTCGCGGTCTGCGGATTATTGGCGTCAAACAGGAGAGACATGATTTGGTTGCGACGCCCACGGGAAATTGCCTTGTCTTCGGATCACGGGTTCATGAGAGACAGCATATCGGTGAGAGGTGGGGCACCGGCGGGAAACGGGGTATCGGGGCGATAAGGTTGGACAACAGCCGTGCAACCGGCTGCATGAGAGGAGGAAACGGAGCAACGCATGAGGACGGGTACGAGGACACCGTATGCAGGGGGATGGTGCCAGCCAGAGGGCTGCTTATGAGCACGCCTGTGCTCCTCAATCATCGTACATCCTATCGTTACGACCGGATGGTATCTCTCGGACCGCAGACCATTCGGCTGAGACCGCCCGTTCATATGCGCAATGCCATCATGACCTACGCCCTGACGATCGGGCCGGATCATGCCGGGCTGACATGGAGGCAGGACACACATGGCAATGTCGTGTCCGAGGTCAGCTTCAGCGAGCGTATGGCGCAGTTCACCGTCGATGTGAGCATGATCGTCGATCTTGCCCCCTACGATCCGCTTGTCACGCTCTCGCGTGCTGCAGGCATGGCGCCTCATCATGAGTCCGATTACCGACGCCCGGTCGTGGCGGCAGAGGTGCTCGCCCCCTTTCTGGAAGCGGACGATCCATCTCCGGCAGAAACCCATCTCGCACGACTGACGACGCTCGCGCGTCGTATCGCGACGCGCCTGCATTATATGCGCAGGCTCGAACCCGGTGTCTGGACACCGCAGGAGACGCTCGCCCGCGAGGCGGGGTCATGCCGTGACAGTGCGTGGCTACTGATCGCTCTGGCGCGTCATCTCGGTTATGCCGCGCGTTTCGTTTCAGGCTATCTGATCGAACCGTCTGCCCTGCAGGCCGATCCCGACCGCCTTGTGTGCGATCTGCACGCCTGGGCAGAAATCTGGGTGCCCGAACATGGCTGGGTCGGGTTCGACACCACTTCGGGGCGCCTTGCAGCACAGAACCATATCCCTCTGGCAGCCTCCGATACGCCCGAAGACGCAGCCCCCATATCGGGATTGCTCGACCAGTGTCAGGCTGAATTCGATGTTCTGATGCAGGCCCATTTCCTTCATCGCGACGACAGGCGGGAACCAAAGCCCTGACAGGCAGTTCCGGGTGGGAACCTCATCTGGATGGTCGGAAAGTGAAGCTCTTTTCCTGCGAATGCTGTGCCCAGCCGCTCTTTTTTGAAAATACGCGCTGCGAATCCTGCCATCATGAGGTGGGTTATCTGCACAAGGTCTGCGATCTGACGGCGCTGGAGCCGGGTGATAGCCAGGGCGTGTGGTATCCGATGGAGCCGGGATTCGAGACGATCCCGCATGTGTTCTGTGCCAATCGCCACTACGACGCCTGCAACTGGCTGCTCAGCCCCGAAGAGGCAGCAGAGGGGCCATACTGCTTTGCCTGTCAGTTCAACCGCACCATTCCCGATCTCAACGATCCCCATAACCTCGAACGCTGGCGCAAGATCGAAACCGCGAAGCATCGTCTTTTCCATGCCCTGATCCGGCTCGACCTGCCTATGGTCAATAGGGGTCAGGATCCTGAAAACGGTCTCGCTTTCGACTTTCTCGATGATGGACCGGAAGGTTCGGCTCCTGTCATGACAGGACATGATAACGGACTCATCACACTTGCCGTACGCGAGGCGGATGACGATCAGCGTGAGCGCATGCGTGTCGAAATGGGGGAGTATTACCGCACGCTGCTCGGTCATTTCCGTCACGAGATCGGTCATTATTTCTGGAACGTCCTGATACGCGACGGCGGCAGGCTGGAACGTTGCAGGGCGATATTCGGCGATGACAGGCAGGATTATCAGGAGGCCCTGAAGGCGCATTATGCCAGCCCGCCCTCGGAGGACTGGAGAGAGACGCATGTCAGTGTCTATGCAGCGTCTCACCCCTGGGAGGATTTTGCCGAAACCTGGGCGCATTATCTGCATATCGTCTCGACGCTGGAGACAGCCTGGCTCTATGGCATCGCTATCGCTCCCAGAACCCCCGAGGCAGCGCAATATTCAAGTCCGGCCTTGCGCGGCGATCCATATCACGACCTTGGTATCGACGATATCATGAACGCCTGGCTGCCTTTGAGCATGGCCGTCAACAGCCTGAACCGGTCCATGGGGCTACAGGATTTCTATCCTTTCGTGCTGACCCCTGCCATCAGGCACAAACTCGCGTTCATCCACGATGTCATCAGGGAAACACAGGCGAGCCGCAAGCGCGACGAAGCCGGTTCTGCTCAGCCTCTTGCCAGTCCCACATAGCCCGGTCTCAGAGCGTACAGGGCTGGCTCCTGTGGGGGAGGCAGGTTGCGTTGGAACCGCTGGCGGGTGCTGAGCGCCGGTAATGCAGGGCCTCTAACCCGATATCGGTCAAGCCAGTCGGCAGATATCTTGCCCCGGGGGCTCGGGTTCAGGCCGTCAGGAGATCGGCCAACGGCGCAAGATAGGCTTCGAGAGGCACGCGCAGGGGCATGAGATAGGCACTCTCGCCACGGGCACGAATGGCTGTAAGGATCGTTCTGGCGAAAGCAATGTTCGCTTCAAGCGCAGGTTCGAATTCCGACGGGAACACCACGTGATTGACGCGCTCCCAATAGGCTCGGGCTTTCGGTCCGATGACAGGCGAAAGTCCCCAGAAGACATCGTCGTTTTCGAGCCAGGAGGCACAGAGATCGAACATGCGCATGTCGAAAAGAGGCTGGGTGAAGAACCCTGCAGCGCCAGCATCGCGCTTTCTCTGAATATCTTCGAGTTCCTGCCATGGCGCACGCCGGTAGGGATCGAATGCGGCGTAGATCCTGAGATGAGGCGCCTCCCGCCGGTAACGGGCGATGATCGAGGCGCTGCTGTTGGGCCAGGTGCGATGCGTCTCATCGGGCGGCGGATCGCCGGCGATAACCAGAACCTCCTGCAAACCTTCCTGTTCGGCGCAGGGCAGGGGGCCATCAGGATCGATATCGATGGCGCGTATATGCGGTATGGCGGCATAGCCCTGTGCGCGGGCAAGGTCGGCACCCTGCCAGGAACGCAGGGGCAGGCGCAGCAGATCGGGCAGATTGATGGTCGAGACTGAGGACGCAATGCGCTTTACGGTAGCCAGATCGTCGTTCAGACAATCGGCATCGCGTGGGATCAGCTCGATGGCAACGCGGCTCATGGGGTCTCGCTATCCAGAATCTGTCGTGCGGCCTGCAGGGTGTTATGCAGCAGGCAGGCAATCGTCATGGGGCCGACACCGCCCGGCACGGGGGTAATGTGCCCGGCAATGGGCGCTGCCTCGTCGAAAGCGACATCGCCCACCAGACGAGTCTTGCCATCGGGCAGGGAAATGCGCGTGATGCCGACATCGATCACCGTTGCGCCGGGTTTGATCCAGTCGCCACGCACCAGACCGTTCTTGCCTGTAGCGACCACAAGAATATCGCCCTCACGTGCAAGGGCACGCGTATCGCGGGTGTCGATATGTCCGATGGAAACCGTGCAGCCCTCCTTGAGCAGAAGCTGCGCCATGGGTTTGCCCACCAGATTGGAGGCGCCGATAATGACGGCATTGAGTCCGCGCAGTTCGGGCAGCGTCTCTTTCAGCAGCATGAGGCAACCCAGAGGGGTGCAGGGTACCAGCCCGTCTATGCCAAGGCTCAGCCTGCCGGCATTGACCTCGCCAAGCCCGTCCACATCCTTGTGAGGTGCGATGGCATTGGTCACCAGAATGGGGTCGATCTGCTTGGGAAGGGGAAGCTGGACAAGAATGCCATGGATCTGCGGATCCGCATTCAGGCGTTCGATCAGCTCCAGCAGCTCGTCCTGCGAAGTGGTTTCAGGCAGCATGTGCATGAAAGAGCGCATGCCCGCGCGATGGGTCTGGATGGCCTTGTTCTTGACATAGACCTCGCTCGCCGGATCGTCGCCCACCAGCACCACGGCCAGACCGGGTATCTTGCCCGTACGTTCGCGCAGGGCCTCCGCCTCGGCCTTGACGCGATCCGTCAGGCGACGCGCGATGGCCTTGCCGTCGATGAGCTTTCCTGAAAGCGCCGGATCGTGTTTCATGGCTGAAATTCCTGTGGCAGGGGGACGCGAAGGGCAAAGCCCCGGGGCGGCCTCGAAAACAAGTGAGGAACAGACGTGACCGAGGCAATACGCAAGAACTTTGCAAGTGACAATATTGCGCCTGTCTGTCCCGAGGTGATGGCAGCGCTCTCACGGGTCAATGAGGGCTCTGCCCCAGCTTATGGCGAAGATAGCGAGACGCAGCGCCTGTCGACCTGCATGGAGGAATGTTTCGGCGCGCCTGTCTGGGTGTTTCCCGTTGCGACGGGCACGGCTGCCAACAGTCTTGCCCTTTCTGCAGCAACGGCACCTTTCGGCGCGGTTATCTGCGATCAGAGCGCCCATATCGCCAATGATGAAGGGGGCGCACCGGAGTTCTTCATGCATGGGGCACGTCTCATGCCCTTGCCCTCACCG
>CAJQZM010042128.1:0-35386 GCA_907164665.1 Colias nastes | reverse complement strand
TTTTTCGATCAGGCCACGTGTCCTGACGCGAGTTTAAGATTTTATACCCAACGCCGCTAAAGAAGTTTTCACTTCAAAAATTACACTTTAGCACCTCATCCATAGCAAAACTGGCGAATTTTATCAAAATCGTATTCTTTACCGTTAGGTCCGTATAGGTCCATCATTGAATTTGTTAAATAATTTATTTTATTAAAATTATAAAATAATTAAAACCTGCGCATATCGATAATCGTCGATGTATCGTTTAGCGATTTGATCAAGACAAATAATCGAGTCATGTTAACTCGATCATTGATGTGGCCTCACGAGACTATCATGGAAAGAAAATATACTCAAATTTAATCTTTATGAACTAAGCGATAAAGTTGAATTTAGAACGCGATATTGAGCCGCACGGCACTCCCCACGAGACTATCTTGGAAAGAAATACAAATTTAATCTTTATGAACTTAGTGATAGAGTTGAATTATTTAAAAACTCGTCGCTTAAAAGGTCGTAAATTTTTACGACTTTCTTAGTGACGGACTACTTCTAACTATCGTTGTTTATAAAAAAAAATATTTTTATAAGTATAATTTGAAATGAGATGAGAAATAATCTTTATTATATTAAAATTTTACACAACTGCACAAAAAGGAGTATAATGTTTATTTTGTAAGTATATATTGAGAGTGCTTATTTATTAAAAACCTACTTTTCAACCTTAGATCATTAAGTAATGGATGGAGTACGCTGGCATATGTTCTAACTAAACTTTCTGCCGATTTTGATGCGGGGAGGGTAACTCCCACTATTCATAAAAACTACTACACAGGTCATTTGTAACGTTTTCATCATTATTATATTATGCATACGAAAAAACAATAAAAAGCCATTTTATTTGTATTTCAATATGTATTCATTCATCACAGCACATTTCAATAAAATAAACATGTCTCTAAGAACATTATCAAAAGTAGTACTAAAAGTTTATGACAATCTGAACGAAATGACATAAATATAATCTGAAACATACGTAATATTAATAGATACATATTAACAAATTACATAATAGAAAGGTTACAAGATTAACATTACAAAAAAACGGTTAAATGCGAGTCGGACTCGCGCACAAAGTGTTCCGTACCATTAAAATGTTCTGCCAGTTAAAAGTAACCGAGCGAAAATTTTAATAAATATATACTTACAAAATAAACATTATACTCCTTTTTGTGCAGTTGTGTAAAATTTTAATATAATAAAGATTATTTCTCATCTCATTTCAAATTATACTTATAAAAATATTTTTTTTTATCAACAACGATAGTTAGAAGTAGGTAGTCCGTCACTAAGAAAGTCGTAAAAATTTACGACCTTTTAAGCGACGAGTTTTTAAATAATTCAACTCTATCACTAAGTCCATAAAGATTAAATTTGTATTTCTTACCAAGATAGTCTCGTGGGGAGTGCCGTGCGGTTCAATATCGCGTTCTAAATTCAACTTTATAGCTTAGATCATAAAGATTAAATTTGAGTATATTTTCTTTCCGTGATAGTCTCGTGAGGCCACATCAATGATCGAGTAAACATGACTCGATTATTTGTCTTGATCATATCGCTAAACGATACATCGACGATTGTCGATATGCGCAGGTTTTAATTATTTTATAATTTTAATAAAATAAATAATTTAACAAATTCAATGATGGACCTATACGGACCTAACGGTAATGAATACGATTTTGATAAAATTCGTCAATTTTGCTATGGATGCGGTGCTAAAGTGTAATTTTTTTTATACCCAAAATTAAAAAAAAAAATATTTATAAAAAAACTGAAGGGGACCTAACGAAAAAATTGTGGGACCTTAAAGGACCTAACGAAGACCTATCGATTAAGGTCATTTTTGACCCAAAATTCTATGGATGGGGTGCTAAAGTGTATTTTTTTATACCCAAAATTTAAAAAATTATTTAAAAAAAAACTAAAGGGGACCTAACGAAAAAATTGTAAGACCTTAAAGGACCTAACGAAGACCTATCGATCAAGGTCATTTTTGACCCAAAATTCCATTGATGGGGTGCTAAGTTTGCATTGGTGAATTTAAAGGGGAAAAATTAAAATTCTGTCACTGAGTTGGCATCCATTGCACGCATCACGCGCATTACTTTTAAGAGTGCTCGATTGTGCGAAGCGTTGCTGTAGTTGAAACATTCAACGTTAAATGCGCTCTAGTGCTGTAATTGGAAAACTACCGGGGACTGCCGCGGTAAAGCTATTGCATAGCATGCCTTCAAGCCACACCTCCGAGCCCGTCGGAGTGGGGAGCGTGAAGTTTTTTCGTTACGGAATTTCTCGATTCGGTCCCCGCGCTCAAGGCCCGCGATAGAAGCTATGCAATAGCTTAATAATTTATTATTGTGTATGCTACACGTCATCGTAAATTTTTTCAAATGTCAATTTTGACAAACCTTTTTTACACTCATTAATCTTGTCAACGTTGTCAACTGAGATTTGTGAATAATTTTGCGGTTGCATACTTTTATAAACATACGGCATTAAATATATTTATTAATTTATTTTATTAGTATTCATAATCTTATAGGTTTTCCATAAGATAAAAAATATAAAATTATAAAAAATTACTTAGTTGATGTACGTCGGCAAAAATCATGATTTCGTAGGTAATAATCGAAATAACATAAATATTCTACTTTAGTTTAATGTAAAGCCATGGAGATTCCTGCGTTGTATGATTTCTGCATGTATGGGGCCATAATTGTGGTCGCCGGATTTGTCGGAGTAAGTTAAATTTATATTTACAGTTTAATGTTTACGGAATCATATTTTAATAATGACACGTCAGTTACTTAATTCCATATCAAATAATAATGATTTTATTGACGACATTCTTCAAATTAAATATAATTTTTCAAATTTACAGCTAGTTACACTACTACTAAATTTCACAGAACCATATCCTATTGTTGAGCGATTCAAGGAAGAGGAGACTTACAAAGATCCCAGAACTAAATCCAAAAATAAGTTTCCGACACTGGAAGATCCATCTGAAGTACATTTGAGTGTAATTGTTCCTGCTTACAATGAAGAAGAAAGATGTAAGATGCTTTGTATTGGATAACAATACTAACTATATGCATAGTTATAAATTTAGAAATAGTAGAGATACCTGTAATTTTATATATATTAATTTATATATTCTATGTTATTACAGTACCACCCATGCTTGAAGAGGCCTTTGAGTTCTTAGAAACCAGAAGACAAAATCAACCTGGGTATAAATATGAAATAATAGTTGTGAGTGATGGGAGTAAAGACAAGACTGTTAGTGTGGCTCAGGAATATGTTGAGAAATATGGCTGTGACAAGATAAGATGCTTGGAACTGGTCAAGAATAGAGGAAAAGGTGGTGCAGTAAAATTGGTAAGTTTAATATGCCTACTTAAATATTATATGCAGAAAAAATAATGTAATATAAATAATAGGAGCATTGATGAAAACTAATGCTTAGTGCCTAAACTTAAGCATTTTTTGATACATTAGTGTTCAAAAAAATTAAAAGAATTCCTATCTCCTGCTCTAACATAAATTACCAAAACTTTTAAGTTAAAAGAAATACACAAATATTACAATTTTAGGGAATATTTAGCTGTAGAGGTGCAACAATATTATTTGCGGATGCAGATGGCGCATCTAAATTTGAAGATATAACAAAACTTGAGACGGCTCTTAAAGAGATAAGTAAGTGTGATCCGCTCACCCAACCAGAGTATGTCAGTATTGGCAAAGCTATTGTCATTGGCTCCAGGGCGCATTTAGAGAAAGAGTCATTAGCTAAAAGAAATATATTTAGGTAAGTAACAATTTTTGCAGTGTACACATTTCATTTAAAATAATAAACTAATAGGCATATTATTTACATGATTAATGTTCTATATTTTATTAAGGTAAGGAAGGAAACAAAACCTTATTTATGTTATTTTAACCAATATTCAGTCAGTCTCCTTTCCAGTATTCATGTCCTTAAACAATACTTATCACTACAAAAGAGGTCATATACATTAGGCCCATACCAACATATAACCAAGTTTTAAAAATGAAATTTAATAACCCTTATTTTTTTCTTATTTGCAGGAATATCCTCATGTATGGCTTCCATTTCTTGGTGTGGTTGTTCACAGTGAAAGGTGTTAGAGACACTCAGTGTGGATTCAAACTATTTACAAGGAAAGCAGCTAGAACTTGCTTTGAAAGTCTTCATGTGAACAGATGGTAATCATTTTTTATTTAATTGAAAATGAATGCGAATATTTTTTATTCTATATGTTGGATTTAACCTTATATACAAACTTTAGATAAAATACAGTATTTCTAATCTAATATTATCTTATCTGAATATTAAATAAATAATCAAAAATTATGTACTCCACCTACATAGTTAAGCATTCTAAACATTGAGTTTAGCCAATGGAATTTTAACTCTTTTACTAGGCTAGACTAGCTTGTTAAGATTATTAAATTATGAATTTTTTACAGGGCATTTGATGTAGAATTACTCTACATAGCACAAAAATTGAACATTCCAATTGTAGAAATTCCAGTAAGATGGACTGAAATTGAAGGCTCCAAGGTTACACCAGTATTGTCATGGATACAAATGGGTGTTGACTTGGCTCTCATTTGGCTCAAGTACACAATTGGTGCTTGGAAAATTAAAAACGTATAATTTAAGCACAATATATCTTAACCATGTAAGCTGTATACTATATTTTAATAAATTGTATTGCTTAATTTTGTTTCTGATTTGGCATTCATTTGTCACATCTTTGGCTAATATTATACTACCCGCGGCTTCGTGAATACAGAATGAAAGCCGTTATAGTAGTTTTTGAGTTTATTGCGAAAAAGCAGTTGTGGCGGAAAAGCATGTTTTATAAAATCACATAATGATGTTCCTATGCTTTTATCATAATTTTCTACTATCTAAAATTTGGCCAGATGGTGTGTTTACACAGGTGTAATATTTGTGTCATATATTTTAGCATACGAAACACAAAGAGAGCCTAAACAAATAATAAACATACAGAATTACAGATTGTGTAATTTATGTTTTGTATTAAGCTTTGAAATTTTATCATTTAATGTTGATTCTAGATTGAGAAACCTGTCTGTAACTTAAATACTAAATATACATTCTATAGCATACTATAAAGTCACGCTCAGACCTCAGTTTCCAGTTCCAGCCACACAAGATTTATAGAAATGATAAAGAGTTCTGTGCTCTTATAATTTAATTAGAGATCTTCAAAAGATGAATAAATAATAAGATTCAAGTTGTAGGTAAATAAAAAACGTAATTTTATCATAGACATTTATTTTTATCCATAATATAACATACATAAAAATATATTTCAAGTTACAAATAGAAATGTATAAAAATTTATGCTGAAAGACACAGATAATGAAACGAGGCAATAATGTTTACTACTTTACAATAACATTAAATGCAAAATATAATTTAAAACTTTGAACTCACAAGGTACTTTGAGCACGACAATTATATTTGGCCAATAGATAGATTTAGGGAAATTCACTTTGTTTACAAAGGTAATCTAAAGACTTACAATTTAAATTGTGAATTTGAGATTAGTTTTACTTAAAACTAAATTAATTGTAAAGCTACAAGAAACAGACCAAGATAAAATTTTAAATAAAATTGCATCTTCAACTGATTACAGGCACTTGGAGTTGGGTGGGTTGGTAGGAACTAATGATTATTGGAAATTTATATTGGAATATTGGATGGAATGGATATAATAAAATAGCATGCACTTTAATAATAGATGTAAGATGATACTGTGTCTCCATTTATAGAAAAAGCAATTAGAATTTCTATATTTTGAAGATACAATTTTCTGTTACAAGATGCATGCACATTTATGCTAATTCAATAAGCGAATTAAGTTTTAGATGTAAAAAATATGACGTTGCCAACATAATTTATTTGTTCAAAAATAAAATTTGACTCAAACCTCACTGGTGATTATTGAGCTTGACAACCCGAAGTTTTACGGCCAACACTGGACGGAAGAGACATGTACAAATTAATTTAGGTGGTTAATTATACAAAACTTATTATTTTCTTTCCACAGCATATAAAAAATAATACCCTTCTAACTTGCAAACATTAAAAAAGTACCAATGAATAACACCATATTATATACACATAAGCATCTCTAAATTCCTTGAGATTTTACTTTTATTTGTTTAGATTACATTATAAATTCTTAATTCTTAATAATAATATTTTTTGTGTATACTTCTATAAAGTATTGTTTACATTGAATAGTATAAATTTGTTTTTTTGTTTCATAGTACAATAACAGCTCAGTTCTAACAATTAACTGTTCATTATGAATTTTTCTTTATACCTTCAAGCCGAACACCATTTTAAGAAATTGCTCATAATGTATTGTTATAACTCCATCTTGGTCTGTATCGAATTGCCGGAATGCTGATGTTAATGTCTGAAATTGTAAATAATTTTGTGATTAAGGGTTCAAAATCATACAAGGATTCAATAAATATCCAGTCTCAAAAAAAAATACAAGTCTAAAAATATATGAGGCATACTTACATAAAGGGTAACACAGCACTGAATGAAATCATCAAAGAGAATAGTACCACGGCCAAATCTATCAAACTTCTGCACCATTATGTTCACAACATCATCTGAGAGTCTGTATCCGAAAGCAGTCAGAGCATTCTTTAACTCTTGCCTATCAATGTTGCCAGAATTGTCCCCGTCAAAGGATCTGAAACAATTCTGCCAGTCGCTAACATACTTCCACAGAGCTCCAAAATCTTCAAATGATATAACACCTCTGTTTTGTTTATCAAACATTCCTAAAAAATAAAAAAAGTTCACATAAATTTAAAAAAAAAAAACAATTCAATAGTAATCATTTATTAATTTTTTTTGTGTTTAATTTTATGTGAGTATTATTTTGGAAATTAAAGACTAATGGATTTTATTTGCGATTTATCCATTATACTAGATGTTGGAATAGTAATATACATGAATCGCATTTAAAATCCGTTAAAGTCTAATTTCTAAAAGTTATCATTAAATTATCACAATTAAGTAAAAAAATAAACACATAATTAATTATGACATCATCTAGGTCAATGAATCATAATTACAAACCTACCTATCATTAAACGGACAGTTTCTGGATTGAATGGATTCCAAGTACCATTAGAGAGAGCTTGTTGTAATTCATCAGCAGAAATGTATCCACTTCTGTCTTTATCCACCCTGAAAATAAAAATTATAAAGTAAATTGCTGTTAAGAAGTATGAAAATAATAACTGTAGTTTTTTATGAAAATATGTTGTTTTTATAGTCTTACCTTCTAAAAATGTCCCATAAGAATTCTCTACTTGGCATTGGAGATTGGAATGACATTGTTACCTGCAAGTTAAAGATAATTCAATTGTAAATAACATGAAAGAAACACAATTTTCCGTAACACCGTTTTTCGAGTAAATGAATTTTTAACCAATATATCTAAGAACGAAGATTAAAACAAATATTTGGTTATAACAATTGTTTATGAACAAAAGAAGATTATTACAATAATTTATATTGTACAAGGAAAAGGAAAATTACTATCGACAATAGTACCTTCTTACGTCTTTTTCTCGTAAAACTATTCTTTAACTTGTTGACTTGTTCTTGTTGTTTCAATTCATGGGTTATTCCACAAACTTGAAAGTTGAAATTGTGATTTGTGAAATTTACGCATTTATTGACACAATGTCGATGATGATATTTTATGACATTACATTTGACATATAGAACGACAGGCACAATCTCAGGCACAAGCATGGCATGGCATGAGGCACTGGCATATTATGTGTGAAACAAGGTTTTCGAAAAATCTCCCATTAATCAGGGAATTTAGGAACGGCCCGTTAAGTTGATGTTTTAATGTTGAGGCAAATTTACTTAGTTTTCTTTGATTAATTTATTCTGTGACCAATGAAGTTGCTATTGCGCGGTATTAATTTATATAAACAATGTGAGTTATTAAAATGGTATGAGTAAAATTAATATAATTATGGAAGTAACTTATCCGCACCGACAACACATTCAATCGTGTGTCATCAAAATGACGTTTAACCGTAGAGGGAGAATGAACTATAGAGGAGGCACTAAAATGACAAGAAATGCGTGAGAGAAATACACTTATGACTATAAAGCTTAGAGCAAGCGAGACAGAAACATTATTTTTTGTTTCTTTCATGTTATGCGATTTCTTTTGTTGGGGACAAAGCTAGTTTGTCCCAAACAAACGGCTACAGTCCATTGTTTTGCTAGTTTTCTGTTTTTTCTCGCTGATATGTGACTTCAAAGTTTAATTAACGTTGACAGTGATCTGCAGGGCTATTGCGTATCTCATTTGACATTTCATAGTGATGATAACTTTGCCCGGTGCTCAACGATTTCTTGTCAAACTACGTTTTTCGTATTGGCTATTTTAAGTTATCAACTGAAATGACGTCATGAGCACCAAATCAACTTGAAAGCCACCGTAACACATTTGACAGGTGTTTTTGTATCGATAGTTTAAAAAGTGGTATTCCGTAAGCCAAGTGACCATCAAAAGGTTGATCACTATATTAATTTTATCTGCTGTGAAAGGAACTAGTATTGAGCAGTGTTTTGTAAATTCTCAGTGATCGACACTATAATCCGGATAAGTTAAATATTACAAATATATAAACAAGATATAGGAAGAATAGCACGTATATGATTTAACGTCTTATTTCAAGTGTTTCTATACTATAAGTAACAAAAAATATATAGATAACATTGAGTTATTATGTACTATGATAGATAATAATTTTTTAAGTATAAATACATAGCCATTTTATTGGTCAAAAAAGGTTTTTACTGAGCAATAGAAGTGTAGACGTAATCATATAATTTATAAAGTATGGCCTGTGCTTTTTTACTTGGATTTGCGGAAGTAGAGAGAAAGAGGAAAGCATTAAGAATTGAAAGGCGACGCTTACGTGATGCTAGTGATCCTGTGGTGATCCTTTACAGCTGCCTGAAAGAGAATTTATAGCGAATTTTCGTTTGACAAAGGCTGGTTTTCAACTGGTGGTGGAGATGTTGAAATAGGAAACATTTTCCTTCATTGAATGTATTAATAGTAAGTTTAAAAATATCCATGTCTTTTGTTTTTCCTTTTTTATGTGTAATTTATTACTGATGACTTACAAATCAATAAAATTACTTACTATTCAACATTAATAATTATCTGTATTAGGTTTAACAGACATTAATAACTCATTTATAAATACTTAGATATACCTACATAGAAAATAATACAATAATTAATGTACCTATATCTTTTCAGTTATGTGATTCCAAATTAAACATAATGTTTTACAAATTAAACAGCACATGATTCCTATGTTTGGAACCATTTTCATTAAATACTAAATCTTCATTTAATTTCTGTGAGCATCATATGAAGTATGCATAGAGTATAAAATATTATACCTGTTTTTAGGTGACTCAGGATATGTGCAACGGCCCTGGATGATGACACCAATATTAGGAGCAGGACCTGTGGACACCTGAAGAATACTATACCAACCTTCATTGCCGTGTCAGGAATACTGTTGAACGGTGTTTAGGGTTATTCAAAGCACGTTGGAGTTGTTAAACTTTGTTGGCCCATAGAGTACTTCATTATGATCCAGTTACTGCTGGTAAAATAGTGAATGCATGTGTTGTCCTGCACAACATTGCAAATATGCAGAATGCCAAAATACCCGAAATACAGGCATGTCTCAGGATTTAGGAGAGGATGCTATAGTTGAGGTTATACAAGATCTTACCGAACAACTAGTACAGAGACTATGGAATTCAAGAAGATGATATGTTAAATAAATATTTATTGTGCTTAAAAATGTATTAGTTTTAACTGAAAATTATTTATACTTGTATCTGTGATTAAACATATTTTCTTACTTAGATAATGTTATAGCTTCTAATTGAATATGACAATATTTCTTGTATAATTTATAAATTATCATACATTGATGCTCTGATATTATAAGTGTGATGTAGTTGTGTCAATTAGGTAATAGTTAAAACAAGGTATTTAAGTAATTAAACTTTTGATATCTAAAAAAATATTTTTTATTTATTTTTAAAGAAATTTACACCATAAAGATTATGTAAATTCAATAATTGTTAATTTTAGTTAAATCTAGACAGTTATTTATGAAAAACTCAGAATAGAGTTATAAATAATTAATAATAATAAATTAAGTACATTAATGTAAACTATAAAAAATAACAAAAACTATTTAAAATCATTTTAATTTACTAATATATAATATATATGTATATCTTCCTGTATCTTGGTAAGTGATGCAGCTAATTTTTCTATAGCAGCTGTATGCCTTTCCTCAACAGCCAATTGCTTGCTTTCCAACTCATAGGCCCAACTAGGCACTCTCTCATCTTGGCTTACTGAAATAACAATAGCATAATAATTCACTTACATTTTCAAAATTAAATATTGTACTCAGTAGTTTCTTTGAGTGACTAGAGCAACTATTTTCGATTTCAATACATTAAAAAAAATTGTCACAATTAATTAGATAAACTTGTTAATCAACTAACTATCTATAGTTTATAGAAAGGTAAAACACATTATTACAATAACAAGTAGGTAAGATTTAAAAATAATGGATAATTTAATGGGAATTAAATAATATTTAATTCTCCTCAAGTACTGTTTTCCGACAAATCTATCTAATTTAGAAGCTCTCATGAATAGTCATTTTCAAAAAGAGATTAGTTAAAGATATAAAGACAATATAATTGTGCTTGAAGTAAATAACTTACATTTTATTAGATGAACTTTAAAATAGATTTTTGTTAAACATTTCATAAAACTATATATAAAATTCTCGTGTCACAATGTTAGTCTGCATACTCCTCCGAAACGGGTGGACCGATTCTCATGAAATTTTCTGTGCATATCGGGTAAGTCTGAGAATCGGCCAACATCTATTTTTCATATGTACCACGTGCGAAGCCGGGGCGGACCGCTAGTAAAACTATAAAAAGCATTAAAAAGGATGCAAATATTTAAATTAATGTTAATATTTTTCTAAAAACAAGGGTTATAAGACTTACCTCAGTTTTATTCATTTGTTACTGTTTCTAACTTTCAAATACACTTGTGTACACAAAACGACGACCAAAATTGTAATTGTAGACAGACCAAAATTCAAGTGTTATGAATTTAGCGCCATTTAAGAGTAAACATTTCAAATCCCAAGTGTTCCGGTTAATATAACACGTAAGATTTAAATATGATCACTATTTATGGAATGTACGACCAAATGTATATATTTTTAATTTTGCTGCATAATGTCGATAAAAAATAGTGACGTTCGGTGTCATCGTTGATAAGCACCGTAATACACCGTAACATGATGTCCACTTACTAAGATACGCAATACCAAATCTTTAAATTTTTAGTGGACATGAAAGTTCAGTGATCATCAAAACTATGTTGATCACTTAATGTGTCAAAATTAGACAATAGCCCCGCTGTTTTAAACCGACTTAAAGTGAAAATATGGTGCGTTGTAGTGTGATTGGTTGTAAAAATCGGCCGGAACGAAGATTACCAAATATTACCTTTCACACGTAAGTAAACTTATTTGAAGTATATTGTTTTATAGACCTGGATAAAGTTAATCCATTTTCATTCTCTCTAATGTGAAATTATCTGCAAATATATAATATTTTCATCAAAATAGACGTAAACATTTTTTTGTGTTATCCGACTAAATTAAGAAGTGTTCTTGAGGTTAAGGACGCCATTTGTTTTTACGTAGTTTTAAATTTATGGTATAATCATGTGATTAACATGAGGGATACCAGTACTGGGTAAAAATTTTCCCCAAAATCGTGAAAAGTTTATTAATATTAAATATGTTTTTTTAGGTTTCCAAAAGAAACAAACACATTATGCAGATGGATTCGAGCTACCGGAAGGAAGAAGTGGTTACCAGTAAAAAATCATAGAATATGTTACCGTCCTTAACTCTTAATTATAAGTTTTTTTTTATGTTGGTAGTAAGTTAATAAATTACAAAATCTTTACAAATCTGTCTTTTTCTTCATAAACCTATCTTACAAAAAAATACCCAAACATTTAAAGATATTTTGCCAGTTTTTCGGATAAAAAGTTTTTGTAAAAGTTGGCAACATTGACGTAAGGATTCGCCATCTCGTTCGGGTATACGCCGATATCGTCTCTATAGTTCATTCTCCCTCTACGCGTTTAACCCTACTATGGTGTGGTCTTAGGTGTGGTGGAATGCCACTGGAATGCCAATAGATGCGTGTAGAACTTAAGAATAAAAAAAATGTTATTTTACCATTTACCAATAATAATTTTAAAGATCGTCTCGACAAGTGTAGTTTGTTTAACTATTAGGAATAATGAACAGAAAATAAAAATTACAAATACGGGCCATTCAGTGTAACAGACCAATGCAAACTTAGCACCCCATCAATGGAATTTTGGGTCGAAAATGACCTTGATCGATAGGTCTCCGTTAGGTCCTTTAAGGTCCCACAATTTTTTCGTTAGGTCCCCTTTAGTTTTTTTTTTTATTTTGGGTATAAAAAAATTACACTTTAGCACCTCATCCATAGCAAAATTGGCGAATTTTATCAAAATCGTATTCTTTACCGTTAGGTCCGTATAGGTCCATCATTGAAATTGTTAAATTATTTATTTTATTAAAATCATAAAATAATTAAAACCTGCGCATGCGCCTTAGAGCATTAAGGCATGCGCACATCATACATAAACAGCGCGAAATTTAAATTGGTATCGTTTCATTTATTAAATAAATCAATTGTTCTGAGAGTGCTTATTTATTAAAAACCTACTTTTCAACCTTAGATCATTAAGTAATGGATGGATTACGCTGGCAAATGTTCTAACTAAACTTTCTGCCGATTTTGGTGCGGGGAGGGTAACTCACACTATGAAACACAATCACACATTCACTAAAATAATTTGTGTCTTTACAAACTCAAACTATTACAAAATTGACACACTAGCATATTTTTGCACACATTGCATCACACAGAAAAATCTCTGTACATATACGTAATAATACAATCGCTCGAAAAGGATGTAACCATATCGATATTACAAAAATAATAATTTTGTTGAAATTAGAAATAACATTAATATTATATTCATAAAAATTAAAAACTACTACACAGGTCATTTGTAAAGTTTTCATCATTATTATATGCATACGAAAAAACAATAAAAAGCCATTTTATTTGTATTTGAATATGTATTCATTCATCACAGCACATTTCAATAAAATAAATATGTACCTACCTAAGAACATTATCAAAAGTAGTACTAAAAGTTTATGACAGTCTGAACGAAATGGCATAAATATTATATAATCTGAAACATACGCAATATTAATACATACATATAAACAAATTACATAATAGAAAGGTTACAAGATTAACATTACAAAAAAACGGCTAAATGCGAGTCGGACTCGCGCACGAAGGATTCCGTACCATTAAAATGTTCTGCCAGTTAAAAGTAACCGAGCGAAAATTTTAATAAATATACCGGGTGTCACGGATGTCCTATCGTATGCTTAATGGAGCATATAGTGTTTAACCTTCTGATGCTGTAAAAAATATTTATAAAATCCGGTCGTGCAGGAAAAATTATCTCAAAACTTTTCAATAAACTTCGTGTTCGTAACCCTAACTACGCGGATCATACTCGCGAGCGTTATACATAAGCGGTCATTGACCTTGAACGCTATGCTTAACCTCGAACCTCGAAAATAAATACCTACTGTTTGGATAATATTTTTTAGAGTATACGAGACAAATACACAAGTACACTATCGTTTATTTATAAAAAAAAAAAAAAAAACGTAAAATTACTTAGTACCATCGCCTTCTGACCGCACCCTTTTAATACTGAATCATATTTTAATCTTTACTAAATTTTTTTATTGAGATACATGCGTATCAATTATTTTTGTACAATGATATTGAAATAAGGTACATACCAACTTGTAGAAATTTCAGCAAACAACATGCAGTAGGTACCTATCACACACTTCACTTCACATTTCACAACATACTAAAACATTTATTCTTCTAGAAGCACTTTTGAATTGTCATAACATAGTTTTACCAATTAGGTACCTCCGAACCGAACAAAAATACGCTCGAAAACAATGTAATACTCCGCGTTCGTATAATACGACATTACCGACTCAGAAACTCACAGATGAAACACAGAAAACGCAAACGATAGCAACTTGACACCGAAAGATGAAACAAGCGACTAACAAAAATTTATTTAAAATTACTTACAAACTTCAATAATAATACGAATAAACGTACAATGTGAGTTTAGGGATTCGTAGGGAAATGTTTGTAAAAATACCTATAATAAGAATGATTTAGAATACTTACATAATAATATCTGTTCCTTTCAACTTTTGCTAGATGAAACTCAATAATTAAAATATGGTGCCTAATCTAGATTAGAGTATAAATAGCAACTTAAGGTACCTAAATACCTATTAAATAATAATATTATTCCCAGCATAAAACTTAAAAATATCATTTCATGATAATTTCATATTAAATTATAATATGATTGTATTTTTTCATTTGTAGTTACAAAAGAAAATTGAAAGTAAATAATAAAAAGATAAGTAAAATAAAATATTAAATAAACAACGGAACCATATTTTTAAAAGGCGGCATTTTACAAACGAAAGGCGGCGTTACCTTTGCTAGGTGCACAAAGATACCGCCACCGGCACGTGTAAGCGTCCGCGTATTTTAATAATTGCACAAATTTTGTTAAATTGTTAGTGCTCCACCAAACGTCTTAGCGTAAGGGCTGTGATAGATCTGCGCGGGAGATTCGGGATCGTTCGTCGTAATTCGTATTTTGTGTTTATAATAATTAGTTAAAGTGATTGTATAAATCCGTAAGATAATGTATTTAAGTAGTTACGAGATTTTCTTATGTTACTTAGTTATTTTAAGAAGTGATTGATATTTGGAGTAGTGGGTATTTAATACATTATGTAATATTTGTTTACCTTCGTCACTCATCATTCGTCATCATTGTGCAATATGTATTACGATCCTGTGATTCCTGTGCATGATAATCGGGTGAGTGTTTGCATTTTGAAACCGTTGATTTCTTCTAGTAAATATGACACCGTGTGCATGTAATTATTGTTTACGACACATCTAATTACTAAAAATCATAAGTAAAACATACTTTCTATTTCTTAAATCAAAGTATTATTATTCATTTTCACTAATAATTATTAATTTAATAGCTTTAACCCAAATGGCAAATAGGGTAAGGTCGTATAATTATAAATAATTATTAATATTTTAGACTTATTTTATTAAATAAATAAATTTATTATTTAGCCTTCACAACTCAGTAGGTACTATTATTACAATAATTATTTTGTCAGTAATCTTAATTACCTATGTAAGTAGTTGTTATGACTTATGAGTTTGAGGGAGTCGTACTTTATTTTTATCGTTATGAAAACTTTGATACTTAAATATTTTTTTGTTGTTTACTGAACGTGTAGTTATGTAAGTTTTTCGATTCATGAAAAATCTGAAGACTACCTCGTAAAATTAAAAGTATAAGTAAATATGTACCTAGTAAAGCAAAACAAAAAAACACATTGCATAATGCAGACAAAAATAATAATTAAAAAAACTTAAGTAAGGATTAAAATATGTTAAGTAAAAAGTATTAAAAGGGCGCGACCGCGGTCAGTTTCAGTTTCAGTTTCAGTTTTTTTTTTTTTGGTATAAATAAACGATAGTGTACTTGTGTATTTGTCTCGTATACTCTAAAAAGATTATCCAAACAGTAGGTATTTATTTTCGAGGTTCGAGGTTAAGCATAGCGTTCGAGGTCAATGACCGCTTATGTATAACGCTCGCCAGTATGATCCGCGTAGTTAGGGTTACGAACACGAAGTTTATTGAAAAGTTTTGAGATAATTTTTCCTGCACGACCGGATTTTATAAATATTTTTTACAGCATCAGAAGGTTAAACACTATATGCTCCATTAAGCATACGATAGGACATCCGTGACACCCGGTATACTTACAAAAAAACATTATACTCCTTTTTGTGCAGTTGTGTAAAATTTTAATTTAATAAAGATTATTTCTCATCTCATTTCAAATTATACTTAAAAAAATATTTTTTTATCAACAACGATAGCTAGAAGTAGTCCGTCACTAAGAAAGTCGTAAAAATTTACGACCTTATATGCGACGAGTTTTTAAATTCAACTCTATCACTAAGTTCATAAAGATTAAATTTGTATTTATTTCCAAGATAGTCTCGTGGGGAGTGCGGTTCAATATCGCGTTCTAAATTCAACTTAATCGCTTAGTTCATATAAAGATTAAATTTGAGTATATGTATTTTCTTTCCATGATAGTCTCGTCACTCGTGAGGCCAAATCAATGATCGAGTAAACATGACTCGATTATTTGTCTTGATCATATCGCTAAACTAAGCGCTAAACGATACTTCGACGATTATCGATATGCGCAGGTTTTAATTATTTTATAATTTTAATAAAATAAATAATTTAACTCAATGATGGACCTATACGGACCTAACGGTAAAGAATACGATTTTGATAAAATTCGCCAATTTTGCTATGGATGAGGTGCTAAAGTGTAATTTTTTTATACCCAAAATTAAAAAAAAATTATTTAAAAAAAAACTAAAGGGGACCTAACGAAAAAATTGTGGGACCTTATAGGACCTAACGGAGACTTATCGATTAAGGTCATTTTTGACCCAAAATTCTATGGATGGGGTGCTAAAGTGTATTTTTTTTATACCTAAAATTTAAAAAATTATTTAAAAAAAAACTAAAGGAGACCTAACGAAAAAATTGTGGGACCTTAAAGGACCTAACGATCAAGGTCATTTTCGACCCAAAATTCCATAGATGGGGTGCTAAGTTTGCACTGGTGTGTAACAGGGCTATTCAGTGTAACTTACAAATAAAGCATTTTCAAGAAAATAAAATATAAGTTCATACTCAAAATTTTTTTTATACATATGTTTTAATGATGAATTAGATATGTATATTTTAAATAAAAAATATTATAAATTTTATTAGGTACTAAAGCTTTTGGTTTGACATAACCAAAGCGTGAGTTCAAAGCCAGAACTTGTTCGGTAAAAAAAAAGAGTAGGATTGCATTTTTCTCTGATATTAAAATGGCGGATGTCCAAAGCAACGAGCGTAAACTAAAAGTTAATAAAAACGGCAAAGTTGTGAAAAAGCGCTCAAGAAATCCAGAAGGTAATTTAGTGCTTGCAGAGCCCAAATTTTTTGGTTGTATTATTTTATATAAAACTCACTACAAATTATTTGTATCGACTGTTATTAAGTTATGGAACTACTCGGATTATGACTCTTACTACTTTTTGATACGTAGATCTTATTTGAACCTGTTTTGTCGGTGTTTTTAAATATTATTTTTATTTCTCCTATGAAAATTTTGATGTTTCTCAATAATAAGAATAACTTTTTTAACAATAAAAGAACGATATAAAAAATGTAAACAATTTATTTTGTCATATTTAAAATTACTTATTTTTTTCTCAGAATGGCACAAGCAAAAACAAAAACGATTAAGAATTGCTGGATTGGAATATATCAATGCAAATGGAAAAATCGTTCCTCCAAAACAACCAGGTCCTGACTGTAATTGTCGTAGGAAATGTTTTCAAAAAGTACCGGAGGATGTACGTCTTAAGACATTTCAGGGATTTTACTCCATGAAAACTCATGATGAACAAAATGCTTACCTTTTTGGTCTAATGAGACAGGTTGATGTTAAAAGAAAAAGAGTGAAATCCAGCAGTCGTAGAACATGCACTTTTGAATACTTTGTCCGTGTTAAAGGCAGGGAGACTCAAGTATGTCAAACAGCATTTAAAAATATACATGCTATAACTGAGAGAAAGGTCAGAGTTCTTTGTAAGAAAATGGATGATGGTATAATGTTCCCCAGTGATAATAGAGGAAAGAATAGTCACAGACGATCAGGAGAGGTGCGTCTTCCATCAGGAGTAGTTGATCAAATAAAAAATCACATATACTCCATAGTTCATACACACAGATTAAAAGATTTCATAAGATTGGACAAGATAGCAGGTCTAGAAATCAATATTTCAAAAATGTGGAAGGATTACATTAAGACTTATGATCCTGACAACATTACAGCCACAATGCCTAAATCAAAGAGAAGCTCTGATATGGTGCAGCCACAAAATGAACCTCCCCCACCACCAGCTCCTATGCCAGTGCCACAAGAATCTTTTGCTCCAATTGCTTATCCAGGCAGTGGTCATCTTATGAACATAGCAGAAAATTATTTTGAGAATCAGTATCAAACAGCATTGACAACCTCATCTGCTGCAACAAATTTTTACCCTGCGCAAAGTGGTCAGCATCCACAAGGCATGGGCATCCTCCTACAATCAGTCAATAGGCCAGCGCAACCGACTACATTTATTTTACTTTCTGCTAAACCAGAACCCTCTCAGGATAATAAAATTGCTCTAACTACCATGCCATATAATGAACAAGGTCAAACCTTAGAAGTTTCTTTTGAAACAAGTAAATCTAAGAAACCCAAGAAGGAGAGAAAGAAAGGACCTATTGTTAAACAGTGGAGGTACAGTAACATATTTCATGATGAGATTAACGGGGCAGCTTTAGCAGCTATTAAAACTAGGTTGGGTATGTATTATGCAGAAAGTGATGCTGCCAGAAAAAAGGCAAAACAAGTAAGAGCACAAGAAACTGTTCAGACACAAACTGAACAAGCCCCAATTAAAACTGACCAGTCAGTGGTTCGGCCTCCGCACCAACTCAGAGCTACTCACACATTGACTATATTTACATAATAGTGCTTGCATTGTGAATAATAATTATTAATTATTGAGCATCTCATAACATTAATATTAAGCTTCGAAGTATTAAGAATACGTAGGAAATCAATAATCAATATTAGAAATTAGTATTTAGGGAAAAATTCAAAATAAGCCTTTAAAATCTGTGCTATTTTAAAATAATTTATTGTAATTTTGTTTTTATTTATTATTGAATTTATGGAGAAAATATTTTAACAATTAAGATTAGTGCTAGAACTATAATTAACTCATATCTGGTATTGCTACTATTACTTACTTACTATTGTATTATTGGTAATGAAAAGCTTTTTACTGATTAACTTCATTTACAAGTTTTATATGTATATGAAGTATGTAACTGTGTATTTTATTTGAAATGATAATGATTATTTTACTATATTACTATTACATACATTATGTAATTACATCTATTTAAATATATCATGACTTATTATTCAATGTATCAATCCATTTAGTACCTATGTATTTAACTTGTTCCAAGAACATCAAACAAACAATAAAAACTTAAAATTGTTTTACTTAATGGATATTTCAAGAATAAGTGTTTTGGGATTTTTATTAATTTATAGGCTCACATAAATTTTAAAAATAATTAAGTATAGCTTATATTATAAAGCAGAAATTACTACAGAGGGACCTCTGTAAAGATCATCCCTATTGTTTGGAGGTAAATAAAAGAATAGAATAGATTTTATAAATTTATTTTAAACTTAAATTACGCGGAAAGCACGCAGACTCCACCCACAGACTTGATCTTCTGTTCAGCTGTCTTCGAGAAGAATTTAGCTTTAACTATGACGGGCTGCTTTGGGAGTTTGCCTTTGCCGAGCAGTTTGTAGTAACCCTGAAAAGAAAGCAAACATATTTAGGTTATTTTTTAATTTAAAAATGTTTTAGTAGGTGTCACAACTTCTGGATATTTTGTAAAGCTAGTTAGTTAAATAATATATGAAAATATTTGTCAAAAAGCATCATCTGCAAGCAGCGAAACTGGCTGTTTTTTTATCAAGTTTTATGAATGTATTTATAGTTTGTAGTTAGTATTTTATGGATATTCGTAACATAGGAATCAAAATTTGTATTTATAGTACACTTAATAAATTAATATTCATTATTCAGGTGAAGAGGGGTTGAAGTATAATAATTGAGGTTCATGTTTTTTATAGAGGTGAATTCTCCTTTTATAATATAAAATACATGAAGTAAAAAAATATCCTGATCCTGAGTGATCATTAGTAGAACCAAACATTAATATCTCACATCTGAGTAACTATTATTTTTATCTGAATATTCAAGAGTTAAGAAGCACTGCAACACTTATGTTTAATGAAATAGCATACATTGTACAACTTTTGAAAAACGATTTCTAATACTATAAACTTATAAGTGTATCAACAACTTTTTTTGTAGCTGCAGTTTTTATCTGTTCAGACACTGTATAATACATATATTGAAAAAAAAACATGTTAAAATCTATTCATTGAGATATGTATTTGAAAACTCATCAACAGTATCTGTTCATATCAATACCATCCAAGTAAAAGCAAATAATATTGCATGGTCATGCATACAAATGATATCTGATATTTCAGTAAAATATTGAATTAAAATTTGTTTGTTTTACAGAAGCTTAACTTTAAAGCATATCAATACTTACAGCCTTGACAATGTTGATGACTGGAACCTTGCCATCTGTGGCACTGGCATACTTAAGCCTAGTCTGTTCTGAGACAAGAGTCCACAATTTGTCCAAATTTAATACAGGACAGAAGACCTTGTTTTTCCTCAAGTGGAAATTCCTCATACCAAGCTAAAACAGACATAAAACATATGTATAAACATAAAATAAGAATATTATTTGTATACGGTGAAGTTGATTAAAATTTTGGTTATATTCAGAGGTAGTCTTACCTTGCCGAAGTATCCAGGGTGGTACTTATCCATGTTGATCCTGTGATGATGCTCACCACCAGCATTACCGCGACCACCGGGATGCTTACGGTGCTTTCCTGTAACACAACAACACGTGATATTAAGTCTACAAGATAATATAAATATGTGTTTTCACGCTTTGTAGGTTATATGTTTTGATGCGGTGGATAGCATGGAAACTTACCGATACGACCATGTCCATGACTGACATGTCCTCTCAACTTCCTGGTCCTCTTTTTGGAGGTGGCCTGCACAGTAAGTAATAGATTAATAACATTTTCGTTTAAACTAATTTCATTGAGAAATATTTGTACGTGTAATACACTTATTAATTTCACAACACTAATTTAACAAATATTTAAGACAACTTTCAACGATTAACGAGAAAATTATTGATAATTCACTGACAATGAACACTAACCATATTTTCGGCTTTCGTGAAAGAATGGCAAAAGAAAGAGACCGAAACAAACTAGACGTCAATGTCAAATAACTTTTTTATGTTTTTCTCATTATTTACAGGGATAGGATACTTGTCTTTTGAACTATGTTTCGTTTGAGTCACTTTATGTTAAGCCGGCGCCAGACATTGGGATCAAAGTTTGAGCACACATTTTCAAAACTTTGATCAAACTTTATATGCACAAATGTATCCGGCTAGACTTGTCTTTCAAATGATTTTACGGGCACAGTTACCGCAAAGATGGCTCACAGAATAGACGACGATTTTGATGACTCCGTCAGACTGTTTTATTTGGGTGCCTTTAATTTTTTTGTTTGAAGTAGCTCAATAAATAATTGTATTACTGTGTCATTACACCACTCCATTATTGACGCTCAAAATACCACAAACAGATTAACTATTGCATACAACTGCTCCTTCAGCGGCGCACACGCGACTAAACACTGCAACAAGTGTGGCAGGCCGCACAAACTTTGAACTTTGTTTACTTTGATGTGCGCACTAAAAACCGACACATGATGGCAAACTACAAATATGTGTTCAAACTTTGCACAAGTTTTTTTCGCTGCTTTGTTGTGTCGGAGAAAACACGTGTCTCAGAGATTGTTTTTGTTTTTTATTATCCTATTATTTTTCTAGTGATACCAAACTTTTTGTTGTGTTTGTGCTGTTTAGGTAAGCAATAGAAAACTAATTTTCCTTCTGCAATATGGGTCCTGACCCTCCAGATCTTAATAAACCACCGGATTTACAGAGTGAGATGATGGAAGCAGAGTCTACGGGCCACAAAAGGCTCCGTTCCGATCACTCCTCTAAAGACTCTGACATATTACCCTCCAAACGCCATATCCCTGATCACGACTATACTATCCCAGCCCCCCAAACTACCTATATTGATCCAATTCTTTTGAATCCCCCATCTTACACTGGCGAAGAGAGTGGACCATACATAGTATATGTGTCTCGCACAGAGGAAGACCCTTCGGCTGGTCTAAGTATAAGACCCATTAAATTCGGTTCGTTCTTATATAAACACCGTGTTCAGAATATAACAAAAGATGGTGTTAGACCTATAGGCCGTAATAAAATATCGGTACAATTTACTTCAGCAGCAGATGCAAATAATTTTCTTAATTTTTCAAGCTTAAAGGAAGCGAAATTTCAAGCAACTATTCCCTTGTTCCATATAACCCGTATGGGCATCGTCAAGGGTGTCCCTACTGAATGGTCAATGGAGGAATTTGTAAGTTACATAGACTTTCCAGGAGGACGTGGTAAGGTTTTAAAGGCGAGGCGTTTAAATAAAAAGCAGAAAATTGATGGAGTGACATCTTGGACACCGTCCCAATCTGTAGTCCTTACCTTTCAGGGGCAAACTATGCCCAATAAAATATACTGTTTATACACTGCCATGCCGGTTGAGGTCTATAAATTTCCGACAATTCAGTGTTTTAAGTGCTGTCGGTTCGGTCACGTTCGTGAACAATGTCGTTCTAAAGATCGCTGCTATCGGTGCACTCAAATGCACGCAGGTGATAGTTGTCCCAAAAAAGAAGTAGAGGCGTCCTGCCTCTACTGCTCTGCAAACCACTTCGCAACTGATAAAAGCTGCCCAGAGCAAGGTCGTCAAAAAGCGATTAAATTGTTGATGGCGACTGAAGGTGTCTCATTTGAAGAGGCATCAAAGTTGATCCCAGCTTCACGCAAAACATTTGCGGAAAACGTTAAGACCCATCCATCCACCATCCACTCAGTAACGCCTGAATCTCACCTCACATTATCAAGCCAACCTATCCCTACGGTTTCTTACAAAAAAACTGTAATGAGATCTCCCCGCCCCAGGCCTACTTTGGGAACCACTTATAATACAGGCGCTCATAACGCCATTGTTCGCGACGTTCCATCTTCCCTCCCCAATGGGTGCGCTCTAATTAATAATAATACTACCTCACCCTCGGCCCCTTCGCGCGATGATAAACTTTTAGATATGTCTATCATTTATTGAAAGTTTAATAAATGAATACCCCGAAAAATTACCGTCCAACGTTGCCTTAAGATTCTCCCGCTTTTCTTCCATACTTTCAAACCATGGATCTAGTGTTCCTCCAGTGGAATGCACAGAGTATTCGTCGCAAAAAACATGATCTGATAGAGTTAATTGCCTTGCATAAGCCTGTTGTGGCTGCCATCTCGGAGACATGGTTAATTCCTGGTTCTCATTATTGGGTCCCGGGATTTTCTTGTTTGCGTGATGACAGGGATGACGGTTATGCTGGAAGTGCTCTACTTGTAAACCGATCGATCCCATTCACCCAGATTCCTCTTCCGTCGCACGGGCGGTATTTCAACGCCGTCGCAGTGCGAGCCTTTGATATCTCCTTTTTATCTGTTTATATACCTCATCCTCATTCCAGTATCATCCCTGACCTATCGTTAATTATTTCCTCTCTCCCCTCTCCCGTGATAGTTATGGGAGACTTCAATGGCCACCATACTTCATGGGGATCTTATATGTGTGATACCTTTGGACGACTTTTAGTGGACCTATTTGATGATCTAAGTTTATGTATAATCAATGATTGTGCCCCTACTAGAAGAGTTTCCCCCATGCAAAATCCTAGAACTGTAGTCGACTTGAGTATTTGTTCATCTATATTAGCCTCCTCCCTTTCTTGCCGCACCCTTCCCTCTACGTTTGGTAGTGATCATTTCCCAATTCTCCTTTCCTGTTCTCGTACTGTTCATATCCCCACCTCCTCTTTTCCTCCCTTACTTAAATATAAATTAGAAAGCGCTGATTGGGACTCTTTTGCACTCAATCTTGATTCTAAAGTAGCTAATCTACCAGAAATTCATCGACAAAATTGCTTGCTCTCATATAACTCCTTTGTTACCTGTCTCCACTCTGCTGCTTCTGAAACCCTGCCTGTAAAGCGAACCGCCTCATCCTCTCCCAGAAAAATATCCCCTCCCTGGTGGGATCACGAATGTTCTGAGGTAATTATTGAGCGAAGGGATGCCGAAGACAGATACAATTCTAATATGAGTTTCGAAAATTTTATTGTTTACAAACGAAATGCTGCTCATGCGAAACGATTTCTTTCTAAAAAAAAGAAACGAGGCTGGATACGATTCTGCGAGAGTCTGTCACCTACTACACCTCCATCCATTGTATGGAAAAATATTCGTAGATTCCGTGGTTCCCTATCCTATGTCAACCCATCCTCCAATAACCCTGATATCTGGCTCAATGACTTTATAAATAAATTAGCCCCCCCTTTTGTCCCTTCTGCTGATCTTATTCTCCTACCTCCGTTTGATTTTATATCTTATGATAATGTTTATGGAATAGATAGCCAGTTTTCTAGCCAAGAGCTGGATACCGTGCTTGAAGGCCTAAAGGATTCGTCCCCAGGGCTAGATGGCATCCCCTATTCATTTTTAAGTAGATCTAATAGTTCAACAAAGTCATATTTTCTCAATCTGATTAATTTATTTTATGAAACCGGTTCTACCCCTGATTCCTGGAAATCCCAACTCATCATACCCATTTTAAAACCTGGTAAAGGCCCGATTGATCCTAATTCTTATAGACCTATTGCACTTTCTTCCACATTATCCAAAGTTATGGAACATTTAATAAAAAACCGATTGGAGTGGTACGTTGAGAGAAATAATCTCCTTGCTCGCTCTCAATTTGGGTTTAGGAAAGGCATGAGTGTTTTAGATAGCCTCAATATCCTTACCACTGACATACGCTTGGCCTTCCAGCAAAAAGGATTCTTGGTGGGTGTGTTCCTAGATATTGTATCAGCGTATGATAACGTCCATCTTCCGGTACTCAGACATAAGCTGTCTCAGATGAGTATCCCTGCGAGGATGATACGTTTTATCATGAATCTATTAACGATAAGATATATTCATGTGCGCGGCTCTTCTTCAAGTAGAGTTACATTTAAGGGCCTTCCCCAAGGATCAGTTTTGAGCCCAATCCTTTATTCAATCTACACGAATGATTTAGAAAATACTGTTACTCCTTTTTGCGATATCTTACAGTATGCGGACGATATTGCATTGTATGCTTCATCTGGCAATATGGATGATGTCGTTGAACGCCTTAATAATGCAGTATCCAATTTAGAAGTCTGGATGAATGACCATGGTCTGTCTCTATCACCAGCTAAAAGTAATGTTGTAGTATTCACCAAAAAACGTTCATTTTCTCCCCCCGTGGTGATTCTTGACAGTTCTGTAATGCCTGTAGTAAGTAAGGTCAAATTTTTGGGTGTTGTGTTAGATCAAAAATTAAGTGGTATTGCACACATTGACTACATTGTACAAAAGTGCGAAAAAAATATTAATGTGCTACGTTCACTCGCTGGAGTGTGGTGGGGTTCCCATCCATATTGCCAGAAACTCGTTTATAATGCAATAATTCGAAGCCACCTAGATTATGCATCTTTTATTTTTGAGCCTTGTAGTAAATCTGCATTGGTAAAACTAGATAAGATCCAATATAAATGTTTACGCCACATACTTGGTGCGATGAAATCGTCTCCAGTTAACGCTCTCCAAGTAGAATCTGTGGATCCACCTCTGTTTCTTCGCCGACAGTATCTTGCCGATAAATACTTTTTTAAAATAACGCAGTACTCATCACATCCTCTCCTTAACAAGCTCCAGAATCTATTACATTCTCTCACCTCCAATACTTTGCGTTCGCCATCTGATTTCCCCTGTATCCTTAAAAGCCTTATTAAGTTTTATCGCCTTCCAGATCCTTCTTTTCAACTTGATAATCACCCTTTATATTTAACAAATTACAATGCTCTAGTTTTTAAGCCTTCCATTATTTTAAGTTGTGGTATAATTAAAAGTTCCCCTGACGCAAATATGTCTCTCAATAGACTCATTTCATCTCGTTGGCACGATTACAATTACTTCTATACTGATGCCTCTAAATCGTCAAATTGTCTACCAGTTGGAGTAGCTGTGTGGCATTCAAACTCTAAAACAATACTGCAATATAAATGTCCTCCCCTTTCTTCTGTCTTCACTGGCGAGGCAACAGCTATTTTAGAAGCTATTAACTTCATCCTCTCTCATAACCTTAAAAAATCTATCATCTTTACCGATTCTCTAAGCTGCCTTCAATCAATATCTTCGAACCCATTCCGTTCTAAATCAAATTTTCCAGTTATTCTACAAATAAGATCCTGCCTTTTTAACTGCTATGAAAAGAACCTCAGCAAGCCATTCGAATATTACTGGTAATGAGAAAGCCGACGCCCTAGCAAAAGCAGCTATGTCTAGTGGTACCCTAGAACATTATTTAAACTATTCATACGATCTCCTCCCCCTTGCTAAGTCCCGCCTGGAAAGTATGTGGAACTCTTTGTGGAATAGCTCAAACAAGGCTAAATACTTCAGAGATATACAGCCCACGGTTCCCTGCAAGCCGTGGTTTTTCAAATTTATAAATATTAATAAATCTACAGTGTCAACCATTTGTCGTCTCCGACTAGGCCATGCTTCCACACCAGTGCACCTAGCAAAAATTCATGTTCGTGATAACTCCTTATGCGAGTGTGGCTTAGCCGAAGGTGACAATGATCATATATTTTTTGAGTGCCCTAAACGAAATTCCTCACTTTTGGATCTCCTTCCCCCTGATGTTCCCCGCCCCACTAACTTTAAATGTTTATTGGGTTTGGTTCCCTCCTCATTTGTTAACGTTTTATCCAAATTTATCCACCTCAATAATCTTAAATTTTAATGCTTTGCTTTTGTATATGTCCTGTTTGGTTATCCAGGTAAGACTGATCCAGCATTTGAACTGCTCAATCTCTTCCGTGATTTTTCCTCAGCTCAGAGCATCAAGTTGCTAAATGCTACATTATAACCGTAGTCACTGATTTCCAATATATATTACTATACTCTATGGTCACTGAAATAAACGTTCAATTTTGATCTGTGTACACATGACACTTGACACTGGCAGAATCCGTCCTTTTGGGATTGGGAAGGCCATAAACAAAAAAGAAGAAGAAGAAGAACTTTGCACAAATACGCAAATGTCAGTGCCACAATTCGCGACTTTGTAGGTATTTGCGTATTTGAACATATGTCTGGCGCCGGCTGTAGACTTTTATTGACGTGATAACGTCTTTAAAATCGTTTTAGTCGGGTGACATGTTCAGAAACTTGTGTCACACCAAAACCTCACGAGCGCGATCGCAGGTATAACGAGAGAGAGACGGACCGATCTCCCGTCTCATCTCGAGCGCTGCCACTGCATTATGTTATCACGTAAACATCTCGATCGTAAACCTACTTTACAAACAACCAATTTTTTTATATTAGGCATATTATTCATATATAATTTAAACGTGATTATGCATAGATAATTTCTGCATTCATTAGTACAAGTGGTTCTAAAACACTCATAATCTCCCCTGATTCAAGATCTAAATTAAATAGTGTGATCTTCAGCTTCTAATTTCTAAATGAGCTTCTAAATCTAGCGACTAAATTCGCTATAGTGTAATATTTTACTTTCTTTATAGAATTATTACGCCGCTTTAAAATTGACTGATTTTGTATTATTTCATTCTATTTACATTTTTTCAGTATTTTTTATATTTTATTTAATTAAGGATATTTTTAAAAATTTCAAAAGACGTTGGTATTACCATGTAATAGGATCTTAACTTTACAATATTATCTGTGTTTTTTCGACACTTTTCTGAGGTGACATAATAATAAATGAACTCATTAATCTGTGCTCAGTACGTTTCCAGAAAATGGTTGGGTTGATTGTCGAAGTCTGACACGTATTTCGCTAAAAACTTTATCATGTTTGCATTTTCATTGTGATATTCCATATGCCACTGTTATAATATTCAAGATGGAGTTCCGTGAGACGTTACTAGCAGCCCAGCGTAATCAACAAGAAAAGTCATCTGTTGTGAGTTTATGATTATAATTTGCGACATAAAAGTACATACTTTTGTCCATGTTATTTTAAACCTCATACAATTTTATTAACTTAAACCATACTAAATTTCCAAGATAACAAATACGACTATTTTGATTGAAGTGATATATTATAAATAATATAGTAAATTTCTTGCGATTTAGGAAAAATGTGAAATGGGTTCATATTTCGATTTGTAATACAGATTTTTTTTATAATATTCCATCAACTGATATTATTTACATATTTGTTTTAGAGTAATTATTATTACAAAGCCAAGTTTGATCCTCCGAAAAAGGAACAAAAAGCAAAAGATAGACTTTCAGCAAATATACAAAGGTTTCTGGCAAAGAAAGATGAAGAAGAGAGACAAAAGAAATTGGAGGCACAGAGGAAGAGGGAGGAATTACTTGCTATGCGTGACCCCAAGGTGAAAACATTTCCATACTTAAATATATCATATGTATGATTCCTATGTATTTGGATGACACATTTTCATTATTTGTAAATAAATTGATTTGTATTGAAAATCTAATAATATTTTAATTGAATTTTAGTATAATTTATTATTGATATCATTTTAGGCTCTTAGAAAGATACAAAAAACTCTGAAAGTAATAAAATCTGCCAACAAATCTGTAATCGCTGATGCCATAGACAGAGATAATACTGCTGTAACCAGAGAAGGGCCAGACCAACCTGATCAAGACGATTATGGCTACGAATCACAAGCTGCTGCTGCTATTTATGAGAAAATGATGCAAAAATACAGTAAATTGCCTGATGAACCAAAATTTCCTAGTACCAGTGAGTTGTGATGTTTTTAATATTGATCTTATTTAAAAAAAACATATTACACATAAATGTATCTCAACAGGACACTCAACATTATGTATTTTACCGGACCTCTGGTTAGTTTATTACAAACTAGGTTTTCGCCCGCGCAGTCAAAGAAAAACCCGCATAGTTCCCGTTCCCGTGGAATTTCCGCGATTGCGTCATTTTCCCGGGGTAAAAAGTAGCCTATGTCCTTTCTCGGGTATCAAAATATCTCCATACCAAATTTCATGAAAATTGGTTAGTAGTTTAGGCGTGATTGAGTAACAGACAGACAGACAGAGTTACTTTCGCATTTATAATATTAATATAGTAGTATGGATGTAGATCCTGCTTTTAATGTGGAACATGCCCAGGCAGGTTGTTAGTTTTAATTGTTAAATATCAAGCTATCTATGACAATGTTTTTAAATACCTCAATTGTATATTTTAAATGTAGATATTTAAAAACATGTATATGATGGTGTGCTTTTGTTTTAAACTGATGACTGCCTAAGCCTATTTAATTATTTGTGTATCATATTAAATAAATATGTATGTGCTTTTATTACACAGAAAAGATCTTATAGTAGAGTAAATTTTTTAAGAGTATATCTTGAGGCCACATATTTATGTAGAAATTTACATAATTTAATTGGCTTTGAGGATTAATATTGTCCTTAAACATGAAGTTCAAGCAGCTTAATCTGAATTAAAATCATACCAGAACTATTTTTGCTACTTAAAGTCATTAGAAGTGTAAATAATTAGAGATTTTTACTGAATCACCTGCATTGCTCTGCTCCTGTTGGTCTTAGCGTGATGATATATGGCCTATAGCCTTCCTCGATAAATGGGCTATCTAAAACCGAAAGAATTTTTCAAATTGGACCAGTAGTTCTTGAGATTAGCACGTTCAAAGAAACAAACAAACTCTTCAGCTTTATAATATTAAGTATAGATTTACCATAGTAATACCTACATAAGTGATAAGAATAAATACTCATCAAAATTAACAATATTTGTATTTTATTCATGTGATATTAATAAATGATTACAGGCAGTTCACATAATAAGGATTTGAATGGCACCAGAGAAAGGGTTAAGCATGCTTTGAAACATGAAGATGATCCCGTGCCTCACAAGAGGAGACGTCGCACAGAAAATGGAGGTAAGTTATATTGTTATAAAGGAAAAACTATTATATTTTTTGCATATTTATAGTTGTGAAGTTCATGGGAGATAAATGTTTTTAAATTGATTTATAATGAGCATTTATTGTATGTATTAATATTATTGGTACTAAAAACATGTATTTTTGACTCAATTCAATAATTTATTTTCTTTTATTCTGCCGATTCATAAGCCAATTACACTTTAACATCATTGCAGATCGGGAGTCAAGTCCGCCTCAAAAGTATGAACCGGAGAAAGAGAAAGATAAAAAGCCAGACAAGCCAAAAATCCGAAAGCCCGCGCCGCCGCCCATAGATTTCAATCAGCTTTTAAAGATTGCCGAGCAAAAGAAAAGTGAACCAATCGATATTGCTGCCAAGAAAGCTGTGGCTGAACCTGAACCAGACAGACTGATGACAAAGAAACAGAAGAGGGAATATGAAGAGGAAATGGCGAGACGGCAGCGCAGGCAAGAACGGATCGACGCGGAGAAAGCTGGGGGTCGGAAAGGTATGTGAATACTGAATACACTATGCTACTCATCATATACTGTCTACAATCACTACATAGTATAAAACAAAGTCGCTTTCTCTGTCCCTATGTCCCTTTGTATGCTTAAATCTTCAAAACTACGCAACAGATTTTGATGCAGTTTTTTTTAATAGATAAAGTGATTCAAGAGGAAGGTTTTAATATATAATTTATTAGGTTTTAGACAAAGCGGGCGAAGCCGCGGGCGGAAAGCTAGTTTTGTATAAAGCTCTATATATTATATACTCTGTGCTAGCTGGAATCTAAATAAAAAATAAATTTTTATGGTACAAATGTAGTCAACAACATTTATCATGAATTGAACTCATTGTTTATCTAAACATAATTTAATTGACAAAACAGAAATAAATTAATTGAGTGTCAGCATTAGTACCACTACAGTATATTTTTTTAAAATAGAAATTCAATCAGATTTTCTGTGTGTTTTATATTGGTAGTTTTCATGACTTTGTCAAGTATTGTATGTTTATAATTTAAATAAATGTTTATGTAATTGTATGAAGTTGTTCCTTGACAATTTAGAAATGATTTTTAGCATGTGAAATGGTAATTTCTTCAGACTAATAATTTTTTTTTTAATACATACTAACTTTCATTGTTTAAATTTCCATCTTATATTGCAAATTTTTTGAAATGGTAACATATAAACATGAAATTTTATTTTAGTTTCAAAGGAGGAAAGGCCACCAGAAAAAGAATACAAATCAGAAACAACTGGTGGCTTTAAAAGGATACCAAAAATCAGTGAGAAATCGTCAGCATCATCATCGAGTATCAAAAATGATTATCCAAAACATAATGACAGAGAAAAGGTTTCATCAGACCGAGAGAGGGCCGAAAAATTGCAAAGAGAAAGAGATAGAGCTAGATCAGATCGAGACAAAATAGAAAGGGAAAAGGAAAGAATAGACAAAGAAAGATTGGACAAATTAAAGGCAGAGAGAGAACGAATTGACAGAGAAATGGAAAGACTTAATAAAGACAGAGAAAGGTTGGAGAAAACGAAAGCCAAGTTGGAGAGTGTTTCGTTAGACAAGGGAAAAGTAGATAGATTAGACAAAACTAAACTAAGCAAAGAGATTGCCATAAAACAAGAAGCTAAGAAAAGTATAGACTTAAAGAGCCAAAACACGTACAGGATAGACAAAAATTCGAATGAGAGAAAAGTACTGCCACAAAAGCCTGACGGTAAACTAACAAATGGCCACAGTTCACAAAGTAAACCAGTGCCAAAACTTAGTAAAGAAAGCTTAGATAGGAATGGTATGAAAGAGAGAATGGCATTAGCGAAACAAAGAGCTTTAGATAGTAGTCCTAAGGTTAATGGTCAAGTGAGACCTGAAAATGGTAAGCGATTAGAGCCCGGCAAAAGTATACCTAAGAAGGTAGATGATAGAAGACTAATGCAAGGTGCTACTAAACAAGGTGGACCGAGTAAGTCTGTGATATCTAATAGTTTCGATTTTGATAAACATGTTAATTCTTTGGGTAAAAACGGACATAAGAAACTACCACCTGGTGACAGGAGGAGGCCAAATCCGAGTGATATAAGAAGAAAACAAAAATGTGAGTATGCTAATTTAATTCCGCATTCAAACTTATTTCGTTTTATATTGGAACAGCGAAATGGCCTATAGAGAATGGACACAAATACAACTTTATTAAGTATTAAACTAGTTTATAGCTTCCCTCATTTATTATTAACTAGAAGTCCGCCCCGGCTTCGCCCGTGGTACATATTTCGCAATAAAAGGTAGCCTATGTCCTTTCTCGGGTATCAAAATATCTCCATACCAAATTACATGCAAATTGGTTCAGTAGTTTAGGCGTGATTGAGTAACAGACAGACAGACAGAGTTACTTTCGCATTTATAATATTAGTATGGATTTTCTCAAATAAATAATCTACAACAAACAATTTTTATTTCACAACCATACACTTTTTTATCATAATAATAGACTTCATTCGAATGAAAAGTGTGTATAATAATATAACATAATATATTTCAGCTCGCATAGATTCGGATTCAGAGTACGATTCCGAGATGGACGACTTCATCGACGATGGCGACGAGAATCTCGATTATTCGTCTGCAATCAAAGAAATATTTGGCTATGATAAATCAAGGTAAGTATAAATGGATAACTTGTTGGTGAGAATATATTATACTCGCTTTCCGCCCGCGACTTCAAAGAAAAACCCGCATGGTTCGCGTTCCCGTGGGTTTTCCGGGATAAAACCTATCCTGTGTGTTAATCCAAGTTACCATCTATATGTGTGCTAAATTTCATAGAATCAGTTCAGTAGTATTTGCGTGAAAGAGTAACAAACATACATACATACACATATATCCATCCTCACAAACTTTCGCATTTATGATATTAAGTAGGAAGTAAGATTGTATTGTTATCATCACTAGTTTATATGCCATTGTACTGTGTGTTCATAATATTTAAAAATAATTATTACAAAAAAAAAAAACACTGATTACTTACAAAAAAGGAATTCAATTATTCCAGGTATCGAGACATGGATGATGATGACGACCCCACGATGGAGTCTAGTTTCGCGCGACAACAGCGCGAAGAATATATAAGCAAGAAAATTGGTGAGTTAATATTATGTAATATTGCACACAAAATGCACAGGGACATTAAATATAAATAATTTTAAACAAATCAGATATAATTCTATGATGTTCTTTTCATTTAGTTTTGTATGTATAAAATGTTCGTGTCACATTGTGAGCTAGTTTTTCGCTTGGTCTGTTCTAGTCTAACAGTTATACAAACTTTTTAAATTATTATTCTTATAAATCATAACTTTACTTTACAGGTATTATGGAGGACTTGGAAGACATGCGACTTGAAGCGATGGAGAAAAAGAAAAAAGGTAAAAGAAGGATATCGGATGATTGACGACCAAACTGCTTCTACGGATAACTTTGGATCAACCGAACTTTGTTGTGTTGTGTGAACTGTACTGATTGTTGTGCTTAAATTGTATAATTGAATATGTGATTAAAAATTACTTGCTAAATATTACTTGTTATACTTTTGGCCAAATTTGTTAAACGTAACAAAATATTACTATTAATAATACACAATATGATGTTCACTTGGTGATTACTATTTTAGCACAAAAACGGCTTGCGCTTGTTTTGTATAAATGTGAAGTTTAAAAGAATTACAGTTTATTGATTTCTTTAAACGAAATATTGTGTTGTATAAATGAGTACAGATCTCTAGTTTAACCATTAATATGAACTTTTTGTTTGTCTTACTGGATGAAATTTAACGGCAACAATTAATAATGTGTTATTATTATGCGTTTTTTGGCACTGTGTTACTATTTTTAGGATATTCTTTAAAATAGAATTAGATTAATTTAAGACATCACAGGTGTTTTCATTTTCAATCAACTAACATAGATTATAATACAAATTAACTTACCTTATGTTGAAATATATGAATGTATATATTATTATATTGTAGCAATAACTATAAATAGTAATAAATAATATACATCACGAATAACTATTTGTTTTGATAGCAATGCTTGCAGTTACGAAACTTTTTTCTGTTTATTTGCGGATATGTAACTACTCACTGTCTCTTATGAATAATTAAATAAGCAATTGGTTGGAGTTCATTTTTTTCTGTATAAAATCAACTTGGGTTTATGTATATGGAGGATCTTTATTTATTGAAAAACTAAATTTGTTTTTGATTTGTTTATCTATCGATGTTTTGAAACGAATATTTAATGGATTTTATATGGATTAATAAATAAATATAATGTTGCTGAATGTAAGATGAATTATGTAAAAAAGAACAAAAAAATAAATTTATATGCAGGCATACTTGTGTTTCTTTTCTTGAATAATCAACAATAATAAGAAGTAATAACACAGTACCATTTTTACGGTTCCGTACCCAAAGGGTAAAAAGTAAAAACGGTACCCTTCGCCCGTCTGTCACGGGTCACCTAAGAACTGTGATCTATGGACTATGCCCGTTATAAGTTATACTTAACTAGTAAAATAGGATTTTTTTACCGCCAGTGTGGACAACTCCATAAGATTCCATGTGTTAACCGCAGAGCGGACACAGCCTTAGTCGCGAGTCCGATTCGCACTTGACCGATTTATATAATTTTGAAAAGTAATTTAAAAATAAAATAGTTTATTTTTTCTCATATTATTCTAACATTGGATTACACAGTACATAATATTTTTGTTGGCTTTACAAAAAGCAAAAGGCAGTCCAAAACAGCGCTATTTTTCAGACGATATTTTGTTTCATAGATATTTTCTATTAATATGGCCACG
>CAJQZM010042126.1:0-12159 GCA_907164665.1 Colias nastes | reverse complement strand
CCCTGCGTTCCCGATATGATCCTCATCCTGAGCGCCTCCTCCGCGTCTGAGATGGTCGCGTTGACCAGGTCCGCGTACTGGTGCAGTGTGGTGAACACGCTGGTCGCGCCCGGCGGCAGCGCACCGGCGCGCGCGCACTCCGTCGGACCCATGGACGTTACACCCACCTGATCGTATTACTTTATTACTTAAATATGAAGCTTTAAACAACAAAGATGAAATCGTGGAAGTTGAAGATTAAAATTTAACGTACAATGAACCAAAATACATAATTGAATTCTGGAATGTTTAATTACTCTGCAAAATAAATATAAATTGAAGGACGGAAGTAAATACACAAAAATAAATGTTTTGCTCATCTTGCAAAAACGATGAATACAATTGAATCCTAATCACTACATAGTATAAAACAAAGTCGCTTTCTCTGTCCCTATGTCCCTATGTATGCTTAAATTTTTAAAACTACGCAACGGATTTTGATGCGGTTTTTTTAATAGAACGAGTGATTCAAAAGGAAGGTTTTAGTATATAATTTATTAGGTTTTAGATAAAGCGGGCGAAGCCGCGGGCGGTAAGCTAGTTGTATATATGAACATTAAACTGACCACGTTTCACTGCTAGTATGACCACAAACACCAGGAAACACCAGTACCTGTACGCCCTCATACAGCACGGGTCCGCCGGAGTCCCCGGAGCAGACGCCGCGGGAGTCCCGCCCTTGCGCCACGCCGCACACGCAGTGGTACCAGCCCTCCCGCTCGCACCCCACCAGCCGCAGCTGCACCGAGAACAGCTCCTCGCCCAGAACCGACCGCTCTGTACGGCCGAAACCTAACACCTGAATTAAAAACAAATCTAAACTATGAATGGTTATAAATTATGTACAGTTTCCTTGTTATATTGAATAATCTAATCCTTCCTTCGTTTATGGTGAAGCATTATGATAAATTCAAGCTTATCCTCTCGGGTATAACATGAAAATTCTTGAAATATTGTTTTACATGCAGTATTTCATGTTTTTTATTAACCGACTTCAAAAAAGGAGGAGGTTATCAATTCGGCCGGTATATCTCTTTTTGGCCTGTCTACAAACTTAACCAGCATACCTTAATGTCCTTATTCCGCAAATCCTCCGAGTTGTAGCGACGCAAATTAGTGATCACGTCGTGGGGGGGCGTAGCGGCAAGCCGCATCTTGGTGCGCGTCCGTACGAGCCCCACGTCGTGGTGCAGGCGGGTCACGTCCGGGCCGTTCCCTTCGTCGGTTTGGAACACCTCGAATCTGCCGGGAATATGAGTGGTTTATAAATAGATGACAAATACATCTTCTTTTGTCTGAAAAGTAACTTACGTACTTTTCCCTTTTTTGACAACTTACTAATTAATACTTTAAATCACATTCCTATTGGTGCTGCTCAAATTATAGAATTCCCCTGTGTATTATGCGAAATATCTAATAGCTTCATTGCATTAATACAGACTAATATTCTTTTTCATAAAATATAATAAAGCCAGTTTCATTTCATTGTTCGTCATTTAGAATATTACCACATTAAGAACTGGTTTCAAGGTCTGATGATACACAGCTTATTTGGCAGTTTTCAACGATTCTGACAGTGATATTTTAAGTTATTTGGAATACTCTAAATGTAGTAAGAGAATGAAAAATTATTTTTTAAACTTTTGCAGAATTTTCTTTGTAGAAGTAAGAAGATAATCAATATGGAAGAAGCGACATGTTTAATCCATGTACTTGTCCTGGTGCAAGATAAACACAGACACATAATATTATCTACACAAAATATAGCGCAGTAATTGGAGCCGCGAGCTGAGTCCATTTTTGTGTTATCGCATAATCCTTAGGATCTAACACAAGAACGAGCTTCTGAAGCCACTGATTAATAGCCTGAGAATCGCCAGATACTTTGGATATTATACCTCTTGATAATATGTACCTAGTAGAGAATAAAAAATATACAAACTACATTCTACTGCAGTGAAATCAAGATTGGATGAAAAACCTGGAAAATGAAAATGTAGAGTCAAGAAAATAGGCTCTATTTTTCACGATTCTTTGTTCTAATTATAATTCTGCCAATGTGTATCGAATTTCCTACTTAACTAATTATAGTCATCGTGTGTATAACCAAAGGAAAAGCGATAGTAGTAGATGAAATATACTTTGGGTGTCGATAAAGATAGTGGATTGGTGTAACGTCTCCCTCTGGTGACGTTGGTCTCCTGGTGTTATATTTGACGTAAGCAAGCTTCCGCGTCACGCAGTGCGCCGCCGTCAGCACCCAATGATGGTTCAGCACGGACGCGGAGCAGCGCGGTGACCAGTAGTGGTCCAGCAGCGCACAGATCACCGGGAACTCGGACAGCTCCGCGGAGCTGCCGCCGAACACCCGGCGTGACCCCACTCCCGTCTCAGCACCAATACTTCGGAAAAAAGCATGGCGCGTTCTAGTTTTGTTCAAATGTTTTTTCGCTGTCGCCTCACAAAAACATATCACATATAAAACCAGCCACAGCACTCGACACAATTTTGTGTAATACATGTGGGATTTAGGAGATTTTCCTCATTTCATACAATTCTGCCTATATCCGCTAAAACGCTAAAGCCATATTTGCATATGACATTACTTTGTCAAATTCGATAGTAGACAAATCTCACAGAATATTAATAATACATATATATATATTCCAACAATGTTGTATATGTGGTTGTATCAAATATATTCATACCATATTGCATCACAATGCTTTATAAGTTTTGTTTATAAAATGATATCTGCATTATTTACAAAACAATTTTGGTTTATGATTGACTACAAATGATTTTCACATCTACACTCCATTACTTGAAAAATTAATATCATTTTCAACTTTTCTACATACGCATTTAGGAATGAAGGACTGACCAATGATGAATAATTTTTTTTATCTTCGTTTACTGCCATAATATAAACCTGAATTAATAAAGAAATACCGCAAACAAAATAGTTATGCATGTAGTGTAAATATTTAAATAGTAATATAATATTTTATAACCCAAATGTTTAATTGGTTACAGATGGGCCAGGCGGTGGAAGCGTGCGTGGTGGAGCGCTAGGATGCGACGGGGCGACGCGGTGCGCTGGCGACATGAACGGGACTGCGCCGCTCGAGTGCTACACGGACCTGGAGGTGTCGGACGCCGACAAGCTCTTCCGGTTCGTCGTCCACGGCGTGCTGCTCAACGTCATCGGCGCGGGCGGGCTGCTGGGCAACGCGCTCTCCGTGCTCGTGCTCTCCAGGCCGCAGATGCGCTCCTCCATCAACTGCCTGCTCATCGGCCTCGCCGCCTGCGACACTGTGCTCATCTTCACGTCCATCCTGCTGTTCGGCCTCACGGCAATATACCCGTACACGGGCGCGATGCGCTACTACTACTACCACGTGTGTCCCCACATCACGCCGTACGCGTACCCCATAGCGAACGTCGCGCAGACGATGTCGGTCTACCTCACGCTGATAGTCACGGTGGAGCGGTGGGTGGCGGTATGCCATCCTTTTCGCGCGAAATCTCTGTGCACTTCGTCGAGGGCGAGGTGGTACGTATTGGGGACTGCCACTTTTGCTTTTATATACAATGCCCCAAAATTTTTCGAAGCGGAGGTGGTGCCGGAAGGCGCCCCGGAACTCGGCGAGGTCATATACTGTGTGCAAGCGGACATGGACTTCCGAACGGACACTTACGTCGCGGTCTACATACACTGGATGTACCTGGTCGTGATGTACATCGTGCCGTTCTCAGCGCTGGCCGCGCTAAACGCGTGCATCGTGCTGCAAGTGCACCGGGCGCAAGCAGAGCGGGCGCGCTTGTCCCGCGTGCAGCGCCGCGAGCTCGGCCTGGCCACTATGCTGCTCGTGGTCGTGCTGGTCTTCTTCCTGTGCAACCTGTTGCCTCTAGTCACGAACGCCTTCGAGGTGTTTCTCGGTGAAGCGTTTGACCACTTAGATCCTCTCGTAAAGACGAGCAACCTGTTAGTCACGATAAACAGTAGTGTCAACTTCGTGATATACGTGATTTTCGGAGAAAAGTTCAAGAGGATATTTTTGAAAATGTTCTGTGCGGGTCGATTGCGCCGCGGGCGGGACTCGCCCGAGCACACGAGGGACGACTCTTTCGCGTCGTGCGGCGAGCGGGTGTCGCTCAGACTGGTGCGCAACGGGACGCTGCGACGGTCGGACCTGAGGTCGGCGCGCATCAACCGCTCGCGGCGCGCTGCGTCGCCCGCGCCCACGGTGTACTACCCGGCTCCCACCACGCCCTCCACGGATGTGTCCATCGCGTCGCTCGACGGCACCACGACCACGCGGTGGAACGGCAACTCCCGCCTTCACTTCTGACGGCGCGACTCGTAATTATTGTAGATTTAACTGATTCCTGCGCATTAGCGTTCTGTGTATATTGTGTAAATAGTTTAAATACCTAGGTTAACTCAAACTTTTTGTGACGTACGACGACTCGAGCTCAACATAATTAAAGAAAGACATATTTAATAGACTAGAATGTATGAAATAACGTTACCTCTGAATATTGTTATTTTATTCCATCCTCCTATTTTTTATTATCTGTGAACATATTAGTGTTACGTAGCAAAATATACGTATTTTTATCATAACACTTAATGATACGTTTATGATCTTTACTTTTAATATCTCGGCATCAAAAGCCCTTTCATAAAACACATTGGCATATATTAGATCTGATATCATTGTCAATATAATTATGTAACGCAATTTGTTTAAATTATGCTAAAATAAATGAAGCGCTATCGAAATAGATACTGCCATTGAAACATATTATGATTAATGAGTAGCAATACTGTTTGTGAAAACTGTAAGGGCCTCTTGACGTGTTCACTGTGCAAACGTTTTGTTCCAACAATATTTTATAGGCATAATCTAATTTCCTAATTGTATTTGACCATGTGTTTAATGTAAACTTTTTTCCATCGCGAAATATGTGTGTATAGAACGTGGAATTTTGTAAATATTTTCATTTTAACTAAATGTGCTTTTTCAACAGAGCCTAGACGCCCTAGAAGGGAAGTGTATATTATATTTTAGCGGTAATTAATTATTATTGAATTGTCAAAATTTTATTCATACTACATGTTCGACATGGTTCTCAATTAAACAATTATTAATGTATGTCTGGTTTTTCTTTCGTCCCTTTAAATTACATCTGCTATATTTAATACTAGCTGCGCTCCGCGATTTCACCCGCGTGGCTCCGCTTCTGTTGGTCTTAGTCTAAAGGCTAAGGCTTTGAAAGCTATAATATCATCAATATAGCCTTCAAAGCCTTAGCCTTTAGACTTCCTCGATAAATGGGCTATCCAACACCGAAAGAATTTTTCAAATCGGTCCAATAGTTCTTCAGATTAGCGGGTTCAAAGAAACAAACAAACTCTCCAGCTTTATAATATTATAGTAGTTATAGATATAAATTATAAAATGTTCGCTAGCAAACTTGAAGTTAATCTACATAAAGGGTATAATATATTTTATTACATCGATTCTTTATTTGTATAAGATTTTTGTGGAAATTCTGAAATTGTTGATCCGGTATCAATATGATACGATTTTTACATAGTGAATCCTAATATCTCTATGAATTACAATATTTTTATAAATATATCATCAAAGAGTTCAATTCAAAGGACGTAAACATGGATTTAACATAAGAATTATTTTTATCTTCCAACTAGCTTACCGCCCGCGGCTTCGCCCGCTTTGTCTAAAACCTAATAAATTATATACTTAAACCTTCCTCTTCATCACTCTATCTATTAAAAAAACCGCATCAAAATCCGTTGCGTAGTTTTAAAGATTTAAGCATACAAAGGGACATAGGGACGGAAAAGGCGACTTTGTTACTATGTAGTGATAGCCGAATAAAATGACACACGTGAAAGATGAAAATGTTTGTGTGGTCTCACATGGGTTAATAATAATCTATAATATCATTTTATTATCTTTAAAGGTCGGGTTTGTTACAACACTTATAACTCGAGATATTATGCTGGACCAATTTTCATGGTTTTTGATTCATTGGTTTTGTCTCCGCCTCGAAAGGCAGAATACCTACATAATTACATATTATTAAAAGCTCGACGAATAAATAGTTTTCCTAAATGTTGTTTGCTTAGAGTATATATTATACTATCTATAGAGTGCGAACAACCAAGTGGGAACAGTAGGCACAGGTGGGAACAACACGACGCTCCCGCCGCGAGCGCTCGCAGTCGTGGTTGAGTGCTCACGAAGTGCGTTGCTCTGGATTTTTTTTCATATTTACGAATAAACATGGTGAAATGTGCAATTCTATCTTGCAAAAACGATACTAGAAAATACACAAAATTGAAATCCACTATCACATTTCATCAGTAAGTCGATTGTTATACTTATTTTTATGAAAATAAATCTAGCATCGCGGGGGTGAAGGGGAGGTGGGAGTTGGACACGCGCAGGGTCGCTCGCGCGCTCTGTCTACGCTCGCGCGCCTCACTGCCGCCACGTGATCATAGTGATGTGACCTGACCAACGCTGTACTCGATATAAAGTTTACTAGAAGAACTATATTTTAACAAATTATTTATTTAACTTTAAAATTAAAACTCTTTTAAAAATGTATTATAAATAAATTTGTGGTGTGTTTTGTATGATACACATTCTAATATTATGAATGCGAATGTATTATAGTGTAAATGTAAAGTATGTAATGTTACGATATATTTTCAGAACCGCTAAATTGATTTTGAAGATTTTGATAGTAGAATGGATAAAATTAAATAAAAAAATTATTAATATTATTTATTATATTATCATTTTAAATTATTAATTATTCCTTAATATTTTTTACCATTTTTAAAACATTATTATTATTGTTTGATTTATTATTAAAGAAATAGCACTAAACCCGATCTTTTATTTTAATAACTTTATTATATAAAAAGTACTCACGTTTTTCTGATATTCCAATTAAACATATTTTTTTAAAGTACTTATAATTAATACAAGAAAATTTCATATATAATATTTAATATTCAAATGGAATAAACAAACTTTATTCAGTTGGTAAACAAATTTAAAATTACATATTTATACTTTATTCATATATTTTTCCTTTAATAACTTATTGAACATAAAATTTACATAAGATACATATTTATTTACATAACTTATCGATAGTTCAACACGCAATTGATACCTACCCATCCCTATTTGTCACACACACATCTATATAGTATCTATAGCTCATCTGCCTACGATGCGCACTAAGCAATTTGTGCAATACACTCGCTCTATACTATTGTAATATATATACTCTAAGGTTGTTTGTCTGACATGATTTAAAAAAGCAACTATGGAGTTTCTTGCCGGTTCTTCGCCATAGATACTGCTATCCGAATCGGTGGTAATGTAATGACGATTCAAAAGTGCTTCTAGAAGTTGAGTTTGAGTGTGTTTTGAGTTCGAGATAACCCTGCTAGAGCCGGGGCGGGTAGCTAGTACCTTTATCATCCTATCCTACTAATATTATAAATTCGAAAATTTGAGAAGATGGACGTATATGTGTATGTGTGTAGGTGTTTATGTTTGTTACTCTTTCACACAAATACTAATGAACCGATTACAATGAAATTAAGCACACATATAGAGGATAACTTGGATTAACACATAATATGATAGGTTTTATTCCGGAAATCCCACAGGAACGGGAACTATGCGGGTTTTTCTTTGAAAACGCGGGCGGAAAGCTAGTAATATTTTAAATGCAAAAGTTTGTGAGGATGGATGTACATATTATGTGTATGTATGTTTGTTACTCTTTCACGCAAATACTACTGAATCGATTACAATGAAATTAAGCACATATATAGAGGGTTTCTTGGATTAACACATAGGATATGTTTTATCCCGGAAATCCCACGGGAACGGGAACTATGCGGGCTTTACTTCGAAAACGCGGGCGAAGCCGCGGGCGGAAAGCTAGTATAGTTATAAAAGTTAAATATTTGAAGGGTTGAAAAGTTCAGTATAACCGGAGATTAGGGACACATCCAACGGCGGTGGATTACAATGAGGAGCAGTCACCAGGCGCTCCGGCCTCCGGGCGCCGGATATCTCATGCCCGACGAGATACAACCAAAGTAATACATACCTACATGTACATCTAATCTGTTTACAGTAGGTACTTCGATATGGTACATTACAGGGTTAATAGATAAAAGTTATTCTGCAAATTGAATATTATTATCCGCTTTATTTAATATAGGATTATATAAAAGCGTTCATAGAAAGGACGAAATATAATCCCGCTGTCCCGGTCAAGGGTCAGGGCCGGTAATGAATACACCGTCCTAACAAACTCTGCGAACGATCCAAATTAGAATAATATTAACGGGAACTCGGTGTAAAATGCTCCGTAAGTAAACAACAAATCAAAAGCTATTTAAAATGTTTTAATAAAAAGCATTTCTAGCAAGCTGCTAAATGGATATTTACGGGCTGTTGGTCGCAGCTCGAGCCTGCTTCGGAATAAATTTTGCTTGACATGAAGATTATTTTTATTTTCACGCGAAAGGCAAAACGTTTTCCACATTTACTTGATATGATTTCTCTTTTAATATTGTTTATTATACTGTTCAATGTTCATGTATTTTTACTTTTATTTCATCAAGTTTTTTTTATATAAAAACAAATGACGCTCATAGGTTACCGGAGAATGCTTAAAATGCGGCAATAAAACACAACTAAACCACACTAAACTTTGGGATTGAGAGATCATACGTTTGTGTCATAATTAATAAATACATATACATAATTTTAATGCTTTAAAAAGATAAAATATAATAAATCACTTGAATTTCTGGTTTTAATAAAAGTATTTATACTATGGTGTTTTTTATTCATAAACATGTTATGGTTTAAAAATTTATTAAACATGTTTTAGTCAATAATAAAAAAACTATCAAGCTTAGAGCTTGTCTTATAACAAAGTAAGTCTATAAAAAAAATAATAATAAAAATCTTTATTGACATAATAATAATAATTATACAGTCTAGGACTTACTTTGTTATAATACGTTACATTGTACCAAATTTCATGACTCTCTGTAAACAGTACACGGGAACTACCCTGTAGGTTTTGATTTCCTTGCGAATGTCGAAATTTGCGAAAAATTTCAGCATTTACGGCGGTATCTGTTCATTGCATTGGCTTATACGTTTGATTTTTTCGCAGCATCAAGGAACCGTAGAAAGGACTATTTGATATAAATTTCAACTCGATACCTTCACGCGTTCCTGAGAACAAGGGTGTTGACATACAGATAGACAGACAGATGGACAACAAAGTGATTCTATAAGGGTACCGTTTTTTTTCCTTTTGAGGTTCGGAACCCTAAAGTAAAACAATGTACAGAAATTTTCTCAACTTTTTGCTTATAACTTCTATCAAATACGATTTTTGACAAGTACGATTGGGGGGGGTTTGCATACAATTCCAACCGCGTGACATCCCCCCCCCCCCCAAAGACTGGGACCGCGCCGGATATACTGTGTTAGGTATTATCATACTTTCAAAAGAATCTAGCATAAAATGTGGGAGTAATAAACAAAAATGATAAATGACAATTTGTCGAGATTCTTCCAGTGTACATGACAAGAACAAAGTAAAGGGAAACGGGTGGACTGAGGACAAATTGCAGGCAATACATCACACGCAATGTATTGTAATCAACTCAAAATATTATTACTCACGGTCAACATAAATTATAGCTATTTAATCAATAATCAGGATTTCCCACCGCCTTTATAAAAAATCATAGCAATTACGATGAAATACATTGTATCTTGCTGAAATATGGTTTCTTTTTACCCAGTAAGTAGTCTTTTTAAATATTACATAAATACAAAAACGTATTCAAGGAAATCATGTTAGCATAATGTTGGTTAGTGTGGGTAATGACGCGTGTTAGGCAACTGTTATCGATCATTTTTATTACAGGCTATTAATATTATAATATTGTTTTCATACGGACATAAAAAACTGAACCCATAGGAAACCTTATTACAATTTTGGAAAAACACACGACTCACGCACCGAGGTTTCCGAACAAGCCTATTTTTATTATAACAATATGTTGTAACTTTGACTATGCTTTTAGCAATTTTTCCTTAATCTGTAGCTAGCTGCGCCCGCGGTTTCACCCACGATGCTCCGCTCCTGTTGGTCTAGCGTGATGTTATTATATATGGATAGGATATGCCTTCCACGATAAATGGGCTATCTAACAGTGAAAGAATTTTTCAAATCGAACCAGTAGTTCCTGAGATTAGCGCGTTCAAACAAACAAACAAACTCTTTGGTTTGTGAACTGTGATTTGTCATTAAAAAACTACCATACACAATTTAACATAATATTTTACTTTGTCACGAAATAGGTACTTTAAACTACCATCCTTCTCATGGGCGTAGCCACGGTGGGGCAGGGTGGGGCGCCTGCCCCACCCTGGCTCTGACCTGGAAGGTACCTAACCAAATTTAAAAAACTTAATTATCTAGGTACCGACTACAAAACTTAATATCCGCTAAAAAATTCTCACTCGAAAGTTGTCAGTCGACACAAAAAGCTTGCGCTTCTATGTTGCATGATTTAAACTACCTTTGGTGACAGAAAAAGTAGTGTAGTACTGTTACCCCATTAAATAGAGCTGTTTTTATTTAGCCAAATTCGCACTAAATTTCCCATCCAATTTCACTTTTGTTTTAAGTTAAGGGTCACTTACTGACCATAAAAGCACAAAAAGCTGACAAATCCAGGTGGAGCTTCGCTCGCAATCTTAAATAAAAGTTTTTGGCCGATATCTCGGAAACTATCCACTTTAAGGCAAAAAATATTGTGATTTTTTTGAAGATAGTAAAATTGTACATCTTTTATACGTTGTAAACTTTTTTGTAAAACTTTCCGTTTACGATTTATGGCCTATTTAATGAGCCGGTTAATCGTTTTTGGCAAGTAACTCTTTAAATATTGGATTAATCAATGAAATGCATATTATATCCACTTTTTAAGATTACTTTATTTGAGACTTTCTTTCTAATGCTTTTTGAGTTATTTAACGTTTAATGTTGGATTACCGGGCGAAAAATAGAAAATTTCAAGGTATGCATGTTTCGTATATATTTTGTACAACTAAATAATATTGAGTAGTTATTTTATATTCGGATGCAAGAATAAAATAAAAGGCAATGAAAGGAAAATATTTAAAAAAATGTATTAAAAAAATTTCTATAAGTAAAAAAAAATCAAAAATTTTGCCGTTTCGAAAACGGCGAAAATCCTCTTGCATTAGAGATTTCTTCTTCGTTTTCATTACATCCGTAAAAAAAATTTTGGCCTGCCACGTCACCCGCCGAGCGGCGGCATTTCTACATTGAACGTACAACAACTCAAAAAATATGGGCACTAGAAAAAATTTCAAACAAAAGTTGTAAAAACTACATACATGCATTTTATTGATTAATCCAATATTTTACGAGTTATTAGCCAAAAACGATAAACCGGTTCATTAAATAGTCCATAAACCGTAAGCAGTAAGTTTTACAAAAAAGTTTACAGAATATAAAAGATGCGAAATTTGACTTTCTACAAAAAAGTCTATGTAACATTTGCCCTAAAGTGGATAGTTTTCGAGATATCGGTCAAAAACTATAAGATTGCGAGCGAAGCTCCACCTGGATCAATCAGCATTTTGTATTTTTATGGTCAATAAGTGACCCTTAACCTAAAACAAAAATGAAATTGAATCAGAAGTGCAAGGTTAAATGCTTTATTTACTGAGTTATGTCTACCATTTGAAACTTAGAGCATTTTAATGCTCTTAGATTTGAAATGGTTTATTTTTCCATTTACATAGACATGTTTAGGATAAAAAGGAATCATATTATTGTACTAGCTGTGCCCGCGACTTCGTCCGCGTGGAATAGTGACTGCATAGTAAACACAATTATTGAGAAATACACGTACTACCATAAACAATTAAATAATAAACACTTGCAGATTATTTTACAGTTAAGAAATAAAATAAATTAAATAAA
>CAJQZM010042125.1:0-23852 GCA_907164665.1 Colias nastes | reverse complement strand
AAATATAGAAAATAATACTAAACAAACCATACAGAGAAACCGCAAGAAAAAATAAAAAAAAAATCGTATATAAAAAGTATTATATTCATAAAGTAAATCAAATTTGCAGAGTAATTTTCTGTAAAAAAAGTAATGATATACCTACTGTTTTTATTTTGTGAGGTTCTAAAAACTAGCCTCATCAAATTATGGGGTTCAATAGGTCATTAGTTGTTTGCTTTGTGAAAATAATTATATTATTCAAATTAAAAAAGTTATATTTTGGAATAAACATTGTTCTCTAAGGGAAAATAAAACAATTGAGTTTTCAGTCAACCTAAGAACTTAATACATCTTTGTAAATAAATTTCTGGACTGTCTGCAGAACTTGGCACACATTTAGATCTCATTTCTTTTTTTGGCAAATTAAGTCAACGATTGAACTCGGCTCCAATTTTTACATTTATGTTTTTGGTGGGATTAAATATATTGTGACGATGTTATAAAAATTAACACTAGTTTGTTTGTTTGTTTGTTTGAACGCGCTTATCTCAAGAACTACTGGTCCGATTTGAAAAATTCTTTCAGTGATGGACAGCCCATTTATCGGGGAAGGCTATAGGCTATAATATATTATCATCACGCTGAGACTAACAGGAGCGGCGCAATGCAGGTAAAACCGCGGAGCACAGGTAGTATTTAATAATAGGCACATTATTATAATGAAATCGCTGTAATGTATGTTGATAACCTGCTTACAACAAAAATGATTTGGAAAACATGTTTAAGGTCTAGGTCTGGGTTGAATAGCCTACCGCCTAGTTTTTCTGTTCGTTTATATCTCCCTGTAAATAATTGTATAAATAAATAAATATCCAAACAAATTACATCACACGTCGTTATAATAATCATTGGGGAAACAAACTAAAACAATAATTAACTCCGGGATAAGCCCGGGTCGCTAAAGCCCGGGCCTTTATCGCCCATGGCCCCGTTATATGACTGGTATTAACAGATATTTAGTAGGTGGGTTTTTATAGACTTGTAACTAGAGTTGGAAATCTTTAATTGGAAAAACTACTTATTATATTTTGGTTAAAGTTAGTTCAATCGAATGGTCACAATTTATTTTAATTTTATAAAGAAGAACTTTTTCTGTGCAGCAATAATAACTTCTTATGTTTCGCTTAAAGCTATTAAAAATACCTACTCCTTTTCTCCTAGGCATAGAATTGTAAAATCAATAGTATAGAATCTTTTTGAGATTATAAAAATGTAAGATTTATTGATTACACAAGAAAGTTAAGATTTAGCACGAAATGATGAAATATTTGAAATTCAATGTCTTGTATAAAAAACGCATTTAAATTTAGGAAGAAAACGTTATATCCAGAAAATCAACAAACATACAGACACTAAAACGATGATTATGGAACATGTAATCAAATGGACATAAAATTTATAGGATAATCCACGGATAACTTACTTTATGGGGTTAAATTCGGATATAGAGCTACTAGAAATACCGTATTAAAGAATAACAATAACATTCTTGTGAAAATATGTAGCTCTAATGTTTTACATGTTGTTTGTAAGTAATCTAAGTTAATGTTAAATGTAGCATGCGAAAATAGATTTTAAAATTCATCTTGAGTTTCAAGAAGTACTCCTAACTTTTATTATTGTAAACGCTATTAAAGTAGACAATTACGTATATAGGAAATCAGAAAAATCGACCACAATTAACGGATCATAGCCAAAAAGCAACACATCAATGTATTAATGTTCTATAACTAAAAAGTTTGATCGTATGGTTCCAAATCCAAACCTTGCGTTGAAAACTTCTTACACCCAACCATTTCCAGAAGAGCATTATTCTGAATCCATGTTATGTGAGCCAAGATTATTGCTAGCAACTTTGTTCCTTCCTACTCTATTTGCGGCAATGTTTATAGCCCATTAGGAAGAAAACTGGCCGTTACAGTAATGAAAACAGAGTGGACGAGACGCTCATCATGGGATAATCTGAGGCTCTGGTAATCTTAGATATTAAACTTATAAGCTTTGGATTGTGGTAAAATTACGTATTAGAATGCTAGAGTTAGGTTTAAAGGGTATTTAAAGGAACTCAATTGGTACTTAGTAAGATTATATACATGTGGATATAATTGCCTAAAGAAGAAGTCTTAGTAGTTTCATGATTGCAGTTAAACGATTGTAGTGTCCCCTAGTAGGGTTTATGTATTATCATCTGCATTAGAAATAATATGTTCCTATGTCCCTCATTTATTTTAGCAGAAATCAGAAATTATTTATAAAAGTTAAATGATGAGCTTTGGAAAACATTGCAAAAGGTATTATTAGAAAATATCATGGAGAACTTTTTTAATATAATATAATATATTCCTTCCTGTATTTAGCTTATCGTAAGGCGTAAATATTATAATTTAAATGAAAATTCTACTGAAACTTTTATATCAAAGATCTGTAGGAATTTAAAGGCTTATTAAGCACCCAATATTTCTCCTTTAACAAGAGGCTCATTATAACTTCATAATAGCAAATTATAATTACCCAACCAAGTAATTTTAGGATTCGACAATATCCTAAAAATCCTCAGTTAAAACTCTAAGTTCTTTGATCTCGAATAATCTCACATTAGGTACAGGAGATATAGAGTGCGACTTACGGGATAAAATTGAAAGCCATATTCAGCTTGCGAATACGCTAAGCTGTCTAGGCGGGCATCGGCCTCAAAGTGTAGCTAAACTTATTTACTTCTTAATTAAAGATAGCTGTGGCTTTTGGGAAGATGCTTCGAGTGGTGTAATGGTTAAGATCTTATATGGGTTTATCGTTTGGGTTCCAGTGAATTGCTATTTTCTTGAAGGTAAATGTTATATAAATTTTCATTTCAGACAGGCTAACTGTTGGTTGGAGATTCTATAATTTGCTATGATATAAACATACCTAAATGTTATGTATGTGTAATCTTTATAAATTTTTTGAAATCCTTTTTTAGATACTCCGTCATCGCTTCATCAGAAAAAATCCTATCAAATAATGTTAAACACTAATGACATGTTTAAGAGATAATTAAACTAAAAAAAAATTCCTATCTTAATAATATCATTATGGTAGCAAAGAAGGCACGTGACAGGCTTATCATCACTACATAGTATAAAACAAAGTCGCTTTCTCTGTCCCTATGTCCCTTTGTATGCTTAAATCTTTAAAACTACGCAACGGATTTTGATGCGATTTTTTTAATCGATAGAGTGATTCAAGAGGAAGGTTTTAGTATATAATTTATTAGATTTTAGACAAAGCGGGCGAAGCCGCGGGCGGTAAGCTAGTAACATATAATTTGATCTTTCTTTTGCTTCTATCTACCTAGAAATTGAATTCTACTGCCAACCAACTCAAAACCCAGTTCCATTTAATTATGACAAGACAGGATTTCGGCAATAACCAAACCACATCTAATGCCCTTAATGACGTGACTTCTAACGTCACGCTAACAAGTTAATAAGATATTCGATTACAATTAACCCAGGACACGTGTGACAGACGAACTTCAATTACTGTTGTGTATTTGATTATTTTGATTAAACTAAGGCCACGTACAAACTAGCTCCATGAATGAATATGAATAAGCTTGTATGGTAGCTTTGAAAGGGAAGATTATTTTGATTGTGTTTGGTTATTTTCTTCAAAGAGTTTTTTGGTGTTATGAAAAGAAAGTGTATAAGGATATTTCGAAGTTTACTAACTAGGTATAATTGTTTTATTTGTTTGTTTATAATTGTCAAAAGACAACTTAATATCATACTTTTAAATGAGAAAAATCGCACAATTATAGTTGTAGGTATTATATCAAATAACAATCAATTATTTTTTATTTAATTACAGTGAAAATTATTAATTTTGAATGTAGATTATTTTAGTACAAGAAACTTGACGATAATAAGTAGAAATGGTCAGTTAAATACCATGAATGTTTGCAAATATCTTTGGATGTTTATGTAAATGACGCCTAAACATCAGCTGTACACACTCGAATGAAATGTGGAATAATATAGTTAAATTATGATAATGTATTATTTACATAGGAGTTCGGGTTCTTATAGATTTACTCTTATCGTTATTGGAGGTTGTTTCTATTGTATATATTTAAGCTAGTGGTTCCTCCCGGCTTCGCACGTGGTACATATATAATACATAAAGTTTAATATAGCCTTTACAGCTCAGAGATCACGTACATATCTAACGATGAAAGAATTTTTTAAATTGATCATATAGTTCCTTCCTGATAATAGCGCGTTCAAACAAACAAATTCATCAGCTTTATTTTAATAGTATAGTTAAGTACCTTTATACATATTATTATAAAGTAAGTTTACGTAATTAAAGAATTACAGAAACGAATTTAACTCCAAATTTTTGAATGGATAGTTCAACATAATCCGAATTAAGACTGAAATACGCTCCGCAAATTGCAATTTCGTTAAACAAAAGCAAATCTAAGCAACTCCAGTTTTAAAAAGCCACAGTAAAATATAATGGCGGTGGAGGAACTAAGAAATTCGAGTGCAATATAAACTCGGTAACTCTGGATCAGTGAAAAAGAGATTGTTTAAGTAAATTACTCGAGACCGGGTAATTATTTTAACTGGGGTCAAGATAGGAATGAATTGAGTTATAGTTCCAGACTTAATCAGACTTTAATACAGCCGCTTATCAGTAAGCGATTTTTCTTTGAGAGTAATGTAAGATTGTAGATTGCCCTGAAATATGTTTATTAGTTCACGGTTTCTTTTCTGATTTATATTTTCGTGTCTGGAAGTTTTATCTCGCTTGTTTTAATGTGGACTCTTTTTCTTGACTGTGTTAGTGATGAGAAATGTATAGCTCCTAGATTCTACTTTTGCGTTTTTCTTTTTACTGTTGTTTGGAACGAAAATAATTAAGTATTTTTTATTACAACAATATTCTCAGTAATTTTGGTTCATATAAAAACTTAGATTCAATTCTATTAATTGTAATCAAATGAATGTGTATCTACTGGGAGATTATTTAACTTGTTAGTTCGTTTTTTCACCTTTAAGTTATGGTAGCTACGTTATCTAAGTCCCTTTTGATATGAAATTAAAGAAATAAAACTAATATAAACTTGCTTTTAGGTTTAATTCCAAAATCCGTCAAATTCTGTAAATTAAAAAAAGAAAATTAAAACAAATAACGCGTTGTTTACCAAAACCATAGCGCAGATTATAAACCCAACTTCAAAAGTGCACGCCGACAGATGGCGCTGAATTAAAACAATTTCCCGCGCAAACAATATCTTTATTAAATTTGGAACTTTATCCAATGGCACGATTAGTTAAACGGCGTGTTATGTTTCAACGTTTGCTTCTGAATATTCTGATGAATTTATTATGTTTCGAGGTGAAACTTCTGCGTCTGTTCAGCAAGCGATTAGTGGAAGGGAATCGAATTGAGATGCGTTTTGTTATTGTAATATAGATGTTGCATGGGAGTGAAAACATTGTATCTGTTATATGTTTGGAAATATATCTTAAGCTTTTTACTCTTATGATGTAGGTATATGAATTTCAAAATATGCTTACTATAAAAAAAAATGTTAGAAATCAAATGCGATTATGTATTTTTTTACACTGACCTTAGTTGGTAGTGCTGCCTTCCAAGCCGGAGGTCGTGGGTTCGATTCCCATCCAGGGCAAATATTTTGTGATGAACATAGATGTTTGCTCTGTGTCTGGGTGTTAATTATCTATATAAGTATGTATTTAAAAATTATATAAGAATATTATCAGCCATTTAGTTTCCATAACACAAGCGAAAAGCTTAGTATGGGATCAGATCGTGCCGTGTGTGAAAATGTCCTGCAAATTTTTTTGATCCTGATTTCTCCTCCTGATTAAATCGCTCAAAAATCTTGAAGACTAGTAAGTTGAGAATGTAATTGGTAAACTTTGAGTCAATAAAACAGTTGCGGGCAAATAAAAGCAAAGAATAAAGATCTCAAACGTAATTAGTGTAAAATTATAGTAAAAAGTTTAATCTAGCCATAGTGTTCAACTTCCATTGAATTATTCACTTAAATACAATTAGCTAATTCAAACTAAAACTTTTATATTAAGGATGAAAGACCATTCACTGTATCTTGTAGCTTGCTACTCTAAAGATTTCTTGTTTTATTTAGCTTTTTTCATCTATTCATGCTTGCGTTTAAATCAATTTCTAAATGCACATAGAAAAGGTTAATGATTTATTGAAAAGCATGTAATGTTTAGTGAGAACAAAAACTTTTTGTTAGTTTTGGGAATAAAAGATTTTCGCGTGCGTTACACATAGATACAGACGGTATTTTATTTAGTTAGTAAGTAATTGTATGTATTATTAAATTTGTACCCTCATAGGAGGCCCGTGTCCCAGCAGTGGGAACCAACGTATATGGGCTGATGATGATGATGAGTTTAATTGAATACTTTTAATGTTTTTATACTTAAATCAAAATAGTAGGTACTAAATATTATTAGCCTACTAACGCATAATAATATTTCAGCAAGACTCCATTTTCTTTTACCTGGCAAACTCAAACTCAAACATTTATTTATTCAATTTCACTTCACTTCTTCTAGAAGCACTTTTGAATCGTCATAACAATTTTTAACATTTACCACCGATTCGGAAAGCAGTAGGTATCTATGGAGAAGAACCGGCATGACTCCATAGTTGCTCTTTTAAAATCATGTCAATATACAATTTGATTTTACATAATATGTAACTACTGCTCCGCTCCTGTTGGTCTTAGCGAGATGATATTATAATATAGTCTATAGCCTTCCTCGATGAATGGGCTATCTAACACCGAAAGAATTTTTCAAATCGGACCAGTAGTTCCCAAGATTAGCGCGTTCAAACAAACAAACAAACTCTTCAGCTTTATAATATTAGTATAGATATAATTATAAAATGTATGTAAAGTGTAAACCTAGAAAGTTTAATGATAAAATGGTAAAATTAATAAGCTAGCGTACATTCTACGTAAAGTAGACATTTGACGTAGCGAAGTTGGAAAGCCGGCACTAATTAGATTAAAAAACAACACTTTTAACTCAGCGACATGAGATTCTTGACCCATATGGAGCGCGGGTAATTAGAACTATCTATTTGTAGAATATTCTAGAAACATCTAACGTTATAACACTTTAAAACTTGCTAAGTGTAGGAAAATTGAGATGGAATAAAGAAACAGATTTTATGTGAGTACTTGGTAGATGTTTATCGGGACAAATATTTCAGGACAATTTTCACACACGGCACGATCTGATCCCATACTAAGCTTTCGCTTGTGTTATGGAAACCAGATGGCCAACAGAAGAGAAACCAGATAAACATACATATATCTATAATTTTAAATAAATACTTATATAGATAATAATATAAAGAATTAAACAAACATACCTACGAAATTAAAAAATAATCAATTCCTAGTAATAACTCTGTTATTATATTGTCAAGTCAGTGGTTATGTAAATCATAAAAAGTGCCTACAAGATATTTGTGATTGAGATTTTAATGTAAAAACTAAATAACTGTAGTTGATTCATTCTTAAGCGTCTAAGTTAAACGTATGCAATGCCAAAAATAAATCAAAATAAACGACAAAGACCCCGAAAGAAACTCCAGAACGATTACAAAAAAAAAACCCAACCCGAACATGAAATCCAAAAAAAATACAGTCAAAACCGAAAAATTTTACACATGCCGTGTACAAAGACGAAAATGCGCATTCATTAAAAACTAGGAAAAAATTATAATTGCAAGCGAACTATTTTAGTTACGTAGCAACGTTTTTTAGTAGGTTTTGTCAATGCGTACTTGTAGCCTGAGGCTTTCGACGGGCTTTTGAAAGCGTAGTGTCATTTTTATGGGTATTTCGCTAGGAATGCTGTGCAGTAAAAATATTTACATTTTTACATAGTGAGCCTGTATTGTTTACGGCCGGATTGTTTGACTGACTTCAGATGTCGCTTATGGCGTGATCGAGTGAAATAATTGTTTAGTAAATGTTTTTTTTTTAATAATAATTAATGTAGTGTGATTGTTGTGTTTGCTTTAGTTCCGTATTGTGCTAGCAGCTAGATAACCAATACCTTTATGCTAAATTATTAAATCAAAAATAAAAATAACTGCGTTAAAAACAACCGACTTCAAAAACGGAAAAGTAAAAAATAAAAAAGATTAGATATTATTAATTACCTACTACATATTATTCGTTTTTGAAGTCGGTTGTTTTTAACGCAGTTATTTTTATTTAATACTTTTTAGTGTAATTTGCAACACGAATCAAACGAGCCCAAACTCGATAAAGTTGAGTCAATATATTACTGAGTTCCTATGGCCACCTTCCGATTCCATTATCAAATCAGCTCTATGTCATGATAATGTTTCAACGCTATCCAATTTATATACGTATACAAAATTCAGCTCAATCGGTTACCGGGAAGTGAATCAAAGTTACTTGCTACATTCCAATTAAGTCATCGAGTACAGACAAAAATGCTCATAAAATAAAAACTACTGAGCCTAGCCGAATAAAATTTTTATGGGACCAATTTGACACCATCGAACAAAAAAAGAATCACGTAAATCGGTTCAGAAACCTCGGAGTAATCGGTGTACATACATTAAAAAAAAAAATACCGGCCGAATTGATAACCTCCTCCTTTTTTTTGAAGTTGGTTAATAACGTAACACGTTTTTCAAATAAGTTCCGTGATAGTAGGACAGGTAGTAGAATACTTATAAATAAATGTTAATAATTATTTCTAATTCCAAAAATTATTAATAATTCAAGAGATAACAATGTAATTAGCTTAAAAAAATCTGTCAATATTAAAACTCAAATATTAAAAAATACATTACACTAATATATTCATCAGTTCCCTAATCACCCGGGAAGACATTCCTCATTACCGCTCCGCTGCCGCCATTTTCTTTTTAATCAATCGTAAATGTCAAAGACTCGGCTTTCAGCCAGGGATGCAATTAAAAATTGCTTTGTGCGAACGCGTGTGTCCCAGCCTTTACGGGATTATCGCGCGAAACCGCCGTTAGGAGGCGCCTTAATTAAATTTTAAATTTCGAACGTTTAAAAGCGTTTTGAAACGCGCGCGTGTAAATGGATTAACGTGGGAGATTCGCGCCTTTTTGATTCCTTTTTTTTTTGTTGTAAACTTTCTCTTTGATTAATAATAATTGATAACTATAAATAAAGATGTTCAAGCGCACCTAACATATTTAGCTAAATTGAAACAAATCTATAGGTAGGTACTAATATTATAAAGCTGAATCGTTTGTTTTTTTGTTTGTTTGAACGCACTTATCTCGGTAACTACTGGTCCGATTTGAAAAATTCTTTCTTTGTTAGATAGCCCATTCATCGAGGAAAGCTATAGGCGCACTGCGGGTAAAACCGCGGAGCATAGCTAGTTATACATATTTTCTTGTGTTGTTAATTTATTTATAGTTATGCATTGTGTTTACTTAAATTGATTTCTTGCGGAGACAGATGCAACCAGCGACAAAAGTACTTATTTTAGATTTTATTAATTCAAACTGAATAATAAATCAAGCCTTTCAAACTAAGTTTCCAGGTGTATATTATGTTGTCGCTATTAAATAAAACAATTATTCATATTATAATGTTATCGATATAATTTTGTCCAATAAATAACTTCAATAATTCACTCCATACTGACATAATGGTATTTTAACACCTACTCTAAATAAGGAAGAATTTATTAACAGTAATTGTACAAACACAGGTTGAGTTGAGAGTCAGATATTATAAACCTTTTTTGCAGGCCGTAGTTATGCTAAATATTACTATTAAATTAGGTACTTAAAAAAAGTTATCACTAGCTGCTCCAGCATACGTTGTTCTGTCCTATTGTCCCTTTTTGGTATTTTCTCTCAATTCTTTGTGCTTCGACAAAAACTTTAAAAAGTAGCCGAATAGGTCGAGCCGTTCACGAATTTTACGCTTAGCAACACATTTGGCGATTGGTTTTTTATATAGATTATAATATAGGTATGAAAACATTATCTGTCCGTGACGGTTATTTATACAAAAACTACATAAATCGAGTTACTCGAATATTGATTCTATTTGATACTCTATATTTTTTCGCATAAACTTATGTCTATTTACTACAGATTGTGAATGTTTGTTACCTACTCTTTACGCCTAAATGGAATAAATAAAGAAAAAAAGTATTTATTTCAACACACACAAACACACAACAATAAACATTATAAATTAGTAAAGCTATTTATATAGTGGGTGTTTTAAATTTAATTTCATGCTTTAAAACTTATAACTACAGAAATTCTCCTTTTGAACACAAAACAATGCATTATTTATAAGTATACTTATTGCCTTTTGTTTCCGTGTGGGATACATTGCAACGCAAATCTCACCGATATTTCGATCCCCATAATTTATCCTTTATCGATCGATAATATATCGAGTGTTTTAGTAATTGACACACACGAGTGAAATTGGGCGTTCCAAATCTGATTTATAGCAGTTAAGTATTGTTTTTTTTTTTTTAAGTTTAAGAAAGGTTTTGAGGTTCATTAATTGGTAATGGTCGAGGGGGCATTTATGTAGGCTAGCTAATTATTATTAATAAGTTAATATAAAATACTGATATTCTTCTTCTTATAAAAGAAAAGCAGTTGTACAGCTTATTATAAAAAATGTATTATATCATTCTTCTGTATCGGTTAACTACTGCTAAAAAATTTAGTTTAGTTAAGTATATGTGTTTATTAAGCACATTCCTTATATACCTCAATTGAAATGGTGAACAAGCTAGCTAGATAGACAATTAATGATTTTATTCCTAAGTAAGTTTAAATTGACTAACATTTAAAATAACAATTCATCAAGTCTAAAAAATAAAATAGTGAAAACCCCACCAGCAAAAATATAGACCCTAATGTCATACAAATAAAGTCCACAATACATCACCCATAACCCAACCCGTCAATAAGACAGCGGGTCACAGCGACCCTCGAATTTTAACTTCGCCTTATTAATACAGTCAGTGATTAGTAACTTTCCGATTCCAACTTCCAAAGTCCCAATGAGGAGCAATTATTCGACACATTGATTTATTGTTTCATTCCGAAACTTTTTGACGAATTGTCCTTGCGAAGTTCGCCATCGCTGATTTCATCTAAAATATCGAGGCGCTTTAATAACTTTTGATACAAACTTTCCTATCTACGTGATGGGGCACGACTTCGCCATTGTTATATTCATTTACTGATGTTTTTATTCATGATATTTGGAAATTATTAGGGAATTAATGATGGGCTTTGTGTTTTGTTCCTTGTGTTATTGGATAGATAATTAAAAAGTGAAAGTAAAGTTGACTTATTAGAATAAAGGAAAGAGCATTAAATTAAGTTGATGTTTTAGAAAACTAGATATTCATGTATCGATGTTTACAAGTCTCTATTGAGGTTTTGGTAATAATTTTATTCAAAACAGAATCAATCTGTTTACTGTAATTCATCTTATCCTGTTTAAGATTTGACGTGAAAACCTATCAGACAAACAAACATTTCGCTCTTAAGTTTAACGTGCCAAAGATATTCAAATACAAAGGAATGTTGTTTCGTGTACAACAAATATTATTTTACTATAAAGCGAAGGCGTAGGCCACGACGTGGTGGAGGCGTGGCTTGCTTTGTCTTGTATCAATGTATTTTACAATGAACCCTTTCTGTTAAGGCCATGTCTTTACATTATAATCTCTATTAATTAATGCCTTCTACAATACCTTCTTCAACATATTTTACAGTAATCCCTGCATGTATTGCTGTGATACATAATATATAACGACATAATTATTGTGATAGGAATATTAAAACAAAATGAACATCGATACAATAAAATAATCGAATTTCGATATTTAATAATATTATGTATAATGTATAATGTAAAATAAAGTAAATAATTATGAAATGATTATAACCACAAGAAAAGTGACAACCCACTGTTTTTCAGTATTAACCCTCAAACACTGACTGCTGAATTTATTTTCTAAAATAAATTCAGAAACTCCTATTTTAAATCATATCATGTAATTAAACCACAAACATTCTCCTTAACAGTCCACGCATCCATCCATACTCCGGAACAATGAAAAGACATTATCTATGCAAGACATCGGGGGTCAGCGAACAAAAAGCAACTTTTAATATTTCCTACTACAATACTGACGCGAACTATACCGATTGTGATGCTAAAATTGCTTGGAATATTTTGTTACTTGCTTCCTTGACTTATTTTGCTTACGGTTTGAGCTGTACTAGGCTGGAATAGATTTATTTTACCGGTTTTTTATTAAATCGGCTATGTTAATTTGTACTGTTTTTCTTATCATTATTAAAGCAGTATTACTTACCACTATTATTTCCATTACGCATTATAGTTAATTTGATATTATGACATTACTTCATTAGACTTGAATATAAGGATAATTTATTGGAATTGTTGTAAAAATATGAACCGAAGAATCATAATCAATTTTATTAAGACATTCTCGGTAACATTTTCCATAAATAGCAAATATTATGAAATCATCCAAAACTTACGCCCACTATAAAACAGTATTATTTATTTTCTCATCTAAACAACCTACCAATTTGTTAACTTAATTAAAACGCTGTCCTAATATTTATTTTCAGAGATCTTAATCACCTGTCATATCTATCAGCAATATTTATACAGCCACTGTTTAACTAAATACCTACACGTCCATTATAAATTTAGGTTACACTACAACTAATGTATTTGCTTAAAGATGTCACATTAAATGAAAAGAATGAAAAACATTCGACATAAAACGAAATTAATCTCGGCGCACCCATTCCACGTGACAACTAAAATATGATTTGAGAGGCAGAGCGAATGCACAATGAGGTACAAAATTGGACTTTGCCCCTTTAAGAATAGAATAAAACCACACGGCTTCGCTTTAATATAACTCCCGTGTAGTGTAAAATGATTTTATCTTTGCGGGAATATTATTTGTTTTTGCGAAGTATCGCAAGGTCATGGTAATTTTGTTTTGTGTTGTAAATAGTGAAAAATTTTATACGGTAAAATAGAGGTTGGATATTTAGCACTGGATACATATTATGATATTATGAAATAACGTGATCTTTATATTTCATGGGTACATTCGTTCCAACTTCTCTTTAAAAACTGATAAATATGTTTTTTTTTTTTTTCATTCTGGTACTTAGTGTAATTATGAATGCTATATCTACTAGGTACGCAATACGTATATGTAAGGATAAGGTCTTCATAGAAATAAGGTGATACAACACAAAAACAGTAAACAGTAAGCCCAGAATCTACTCAAAACTACAATCTACAAATACTACTAAGCGTTTTGAGTGTGATAATTATTTGATGTCTAAAGTCCCACAAAACAAATTACCGCACTAAAACTCGATACATTTACCGTCAGTGTCAATTAAAAATAATTAAACAGCACGCGATGTCGCCAATAAAAAGGTTTAGTAACAAATTGTCACTCGCTCACTAATTACGGAGCGCAGTTGAAGGGTTAAGCCCGCCATTTTTCACACGGCTTATGGGCCTCACCTCTGGCTGCCGATGTTTGCGATTTAAACCTTAATTTTTAAATAGACTGCTTATTTAAGGTGAACAGACATTGCAATATTATATTTATATTTTGGTTCACACGTAATACTGAAAATGAGCGCGTCAGATAGCTTTTATTTTGATGTGTTAAATAATGATTAACCATTGTTTCGATTAAACATTGTTGATAAATGAAAATTTAAGGGTTATTTTTTGTTTGTCTTAGAATCGAGTCTGTTATAAAGATATACGAATAAATAAATATTGACCATTTAATAATAGGTACATGATAATATACAACTTAGTATTACCTACTATATAGGTAATATTTGTCATAACATAAGTATCAAATGCCAAAAGCATAATTACAGCGATACATATTATACATTAATATATATGTATTACAGTTTATGAAGATTATAATAACAGTTCATATAATAATAAATGATAATCATCGCAAAAACGCAAAGGTACAGCCCAAACTACTTGACCGATAGAGCTGAAATTTGGTAGATGGCCACTATGTAGGCATCCGCTAAGATTTTGATAAATTCTACCCCCAAGGGCATAAAATCCAGAATGAAAGATTTTACCATAAAAAATGTTTTGACCACACAGATGAAGCTGCGGACAGCCTCTAGTATAATATAAAATGAAACGTGTTACGATAAGTTGTATTCATAATAACGAATACAAAAACCAACCACAAATTAAAAATACCTCACAAGTCACAAATAATATTTGTATAATGTATCATGCATACATTTTAAAACCCCTACTCCATTGTCAAACAATCCTATTGTTAAATCAGAAAAACTACAAACGAATTGTCCTATTCCATATAGAGAAGGACACTTCGTTGATTTAAATAATAATAGTATCCTTTTTGTTGACAATAGCCCATAATATTTGAATCAGTTTGTTTAGGAGTATGGTTAAAATTAGTATGCCACATGTACATACAGGAACACGAACAGAACAAGAAATGTATAACATTCTGTATTATTTTTTTATTTGTAATCATAAATAGGTAAGTTATTATTCCACCACAAATGACTTTAATTTTCAGCACCAAACCTTCATCAAAATTAGTCCTGATTCAGTCGATGCAAAACTTGTTATCTTTTCTACTATAAGAACCGTGCACATAATACAATACATGCTTTTGTCACTTCTTATTGATAAGCTTGCATAACAAATAAAACAGATACCTCCTTGTTATGTAGAGATTTTTTTACTCTAGTTAAATGAAGAGATATGTAAAAAAATGTCAGTTCTTAGTTATGTAGAGGCTTTTACTCTTGTTAAATATAGAGATATTTAAAAAATGCTATGATAGAGCCCACAGGCGCTACCTTCTAACCCGTGAGAAAATGGCTTCATAGCAGCTATCTCTATTCAATGTAGAGACTAATATAGAGTCGTTAATTTCCCTACTAGATTCTAAACATCAACGATTCGATAATCTTTACAAACCAGACCAAACTCCACCTGAAGTTGGTCGATTTTTGCACAAGTTTAATATTTCGACAGGAACGAATCCACGAAGTTCGTCCCAGTTCCGAACTGCATGGAGTAGCCCCAAGCGATCCTACAATTCAATATGAACAACAGTTGTTCAACAGTTCCGTTGTTTATGCGAATTTTAATGCGAACTCGAAACGATAGTTCTTTGTTTAATAAAAGCGTGTATTGTTTGAGCTAAATCGATAGCTTTTCTGGCTCGTTTTGATAGAAGATGTGTTTTGTGCTGAATAACCTAGATGTAGGTATGTAACCTACTTAGTTTATTTGGCACATTTGTACTGAGAACATGGAACTGGGTATACAATTCGTTTATTATGATAGTTGTTTTGAGTATTATGTAATGAGTTATTGGATATATTTCCGGGAATACATTCAAATCCTGAAGAATAGGTATTTGTATATCTCCTACCCGTGAATGAAGGTTAACTTGCATTAAACTGCATGAAACAGTTTTCCCGTTTTTTTATTATTTTAAGGTAACAATTTCAAAATATAGGTACCTTATTTCTAATCATAAAGTGCAATAGCACTAACTTTAAATACTTCTACTTTTTTCAGCTATACTATCATTTTTGAATCGTCATAACATTTACAGTTTTACCTTCTACCACCGATTCGTAGCGCAGTTTATGAACTCTGTCTTGAAACAAAATAATTTGTACCTTACATAGGTCAACTCTATATGGATATATTACTAGCTGTGCTCCGCGGTTTCACCCGCATCGCTCCGCTCCTGTTGGTCTTAGCATGGTGATATATAGCCTATGGCCTTCCTAATAATACATGGGCTATCTAACACCGAAATAATTTTTCAAATCGGACCAGTAGTTCCTGAGATTAGCGCGTTCAAACAAACAAACAAACAAACTCTTCAGCTTTATAATATTAGTATAGATTATTTACAAGAAACAGTTCACACATCTTTGAAGCCCGTTACCTACTAATTTTCGGGCCCAGCCGACTCTGCGACCCGTCACAATCGATCTTCTTCACCGCGTGATTTACGACTGCCTCGCTGCTCATTGCTGCTTCGCTTGACATGTGCACTGGGCGTACGTACGCGGCCAGCGATGTACAGCAGATTGTGTGTGATTTATTGCTCTGTTGTACTGGCAATTTCATAATTTGTTACGTTTTCAGTGGATTTTTTGGTGCGTTGTAGAGGTGGAACACAAATATAAATATGTTATGTAAAACCACGTATTTGGCGGCATTCGTTTGTAAAACCAATAATTATTATTTGATTAATATACCAAATATATGTAAAAAAATAGTACCTAAGAAGAAAGGTGAATTATTAAGGTAGAGTTGAAAAAAGTAGCTTTGCGCTACATGGAATAACTTAAATATACTACGCCTGTATGTATGCTTGAATGTTAATTACTGACAAGATTTACTCAACATATTGTTTGATGTTTCATGCAAAAATTGACTGAATCGATTTAGTTAAATTTTTTGCACTTCTGGGCTTATAATTTTGAATAAATTCAGTATTGTACTATTATAAAACTAATACGAAGATAGGCAATCAATAATTACAGATTAGTGCGCAAGATCGAACTGAAGGGAGAATTAGTGGGTTATATTACATGTTTATTGATCAATAGTGAACAATTATAATAATTAGCAGCGTATTATGATAATTTATACAACCAATCAGCTTATTGAACATTATTCACTTGAATGCTTTAAGATAATATTATGCTTGCATTACCTAATGCCAAGACTTAGCCAGTGAATAGGCAATACTTTATAATGTGAAAAGTATTCTCAAAATTTTAAGGGTCCAAAGTATTAGGTAGTTAAAAAGTTAGTATTAAGTTTGAAGTTATGGTTTTAATAAACCGCATTATTTGGTTAATGAATTCTTTATGAATATTCCAAAGCATACAAATAGTTAAATAAATATTATGTGTCCCGCTGCTTTTATTTCTTTTATAGAAAAACTTTTTCATAGTGGTTTTTAAGCTATTGCATAGCTTCTATCGCGGGCCTTGAGCGCGGGGACCGAATCCAGAAATTGCGTAACGAAAAACCTCACGCTCCCCACTCCGACGGGCACGGAGGTGTGGCTTGAAGGCATAGCATGCAATAGCTTTACCGCGGCAGTCCCCGAGTGCCACACGTCTTTTTTATTTCTTAATTTAAACTATAATAATACGTAATTTTATCACAATATTAGGTCCACAGCGTTTTCTTTTGCTTGATTGAATTGAATTTTTAAGGGACTAAATAACTTTTAAATCCGTTTAAGTCCGTATCCGTTAAATTTATAAATATTAGGTCCCATTACATAACACGTGTACTTTTTAAACATCACCACCACAATTTGAATACAATTTACACTATTCCATCGCAATTGCTTCCATCTAGAATATTCCTCAACCCACATAAGGCACCGATCAGATATTTATTTTCCGCACATAGCAAGGCGAATATTTCATATTTCTTCACGAATGACAATTTACACCCGAATCGTATGGCCCGGTCCATCCGTAAATATAAATTTGCATTTCATATCGGAAATTCTCGAGTATTCCTTCATATTTTTAAAGGAATGCTTAATCCGCGATTTTTGATATATTTTACGGTGGCGGTTGATGTTTACCTTGGGCTGCGAATACTTTGGTCGATTGAAGTATAACGTTAGCGTAAGACATACATAAACACTAACTATTATATAGAGTGTTGAACTATTAATATTAGCAACAGAAAACATTACAGATTAATTTTGTACACACCAAATAACTATAAATAAATGATTTGATTTCATAAAAAAAATTTATTTTTTTACGTTTTATGTAGATAGACTATGTTCAATACACACAATGGGATTTAATAAAAATAAATAAAATTTTAGCCTTACCCATTTTTTTAATAACCAGAGATAAAAAGAAACAACTAATAAAACTATAACGATTTCTTATATAAGGCTCCATATACTTACATGTACTAAGTGCGGGTAATTTTTACCTCGAATTTTCAGTATGTAAATAACTTTACAAACAAATGAATCACTTTAACTCTATTTAGGCATGTAATTTATTATGTTATATGACGTTAGATATTTCTTATGCAATCCCTCCGCCAGAACAAGGACGCTTCGTACAATGTTTATATAAAAATGTTCACCAAAATCACTATTTACCCGAACTTCGAGCTAAATAAACAGAGAGAGCTAGACGCAAGTCAAACAGCGCTAAGGCTACAAAATCTTAGTCTTTAAAGTGTAAGTTGCTGTTGCCGGCAAATTGAAACTGGAAGGATTCGCAGGCCAGTCACGGCGGTACGGACAGCAGAACAAGCTGCATTTTTTATCTCCCCACGGTATAGCTGAGTGATTTGTGTGAGCTAGTAGATTTGAATAGAGTAGTGGTTTAGTGGTTTTGTTCAGCAATGTTTTAATTATAATATCTTCTAGGTGTAATGTATACTGAAACGTTGCTAATAGCTGTAACGATTACACATGAATACAAGAGTATAATATTATTATGATAGTTAAATTGTGTCATTTAAGGTGAAGCTAAAGTATTAGAAAAGTGTCTTACTATTTACACGACTTTTTTTTTATTACGTTCGGAAAATTATCATATTCTAAATAGTTGTGTAGTGCTCATGACTCATGTTCACAACTTAGTAGAGTCTAAATTTAAATGTAACAAAATAAAGTATTTCCAACAATATTACGAAATTTATCGCTGACCAATAAATATGTATGTCAGTGTTCAAAAAGTGACAATGAGCAAACGTCGCCCCATAAGCTTGACTGCACAGACATACATAGTGTAAAACCCGTGACAACAATTTCAACTAGTAAAACTAAACACCTTTCCGAGCAGGAAATTATTGTGTTGTCAGATAATATTGGTCAGGGTTTTGGCGCTATGCTCAACAATTTAGGGCTTAAAGTCACTAATATTTGCACTCCTAACAGTTCATTTAATTATATAATCAAATCACTTGATCATTTCAGCTTTAATAAGAATAATATTGTAATTATACTTTATGGAGATAGTTTAAATGTAAAAAATAAGGATATTGATGTAGGATTTCAAAAAATGTTGGAAATTAGTAGTAAGACTAAATGTAAATTTATGTTGTGTACATTGCCATACCTACCTGGTTTGACACAAGAACAAAATAGATTAATTCATAATATGAATTTAAAATTGTATAATGTAACAAATCATCATCGTGATGCATTTATTTACTTTGACATTAATTTGTGTATTAAATCTTTTACTTTGACAAAGAATACAGTGTATCTGCCATCTAGATATAAGCGAGAACTTGCTATGTTAATAGCATATAATATTAACCAGTCTGGTACATGTTCGGTATCAGACCCTGGATCTACTATAATTTTATGTAGTAGTAATTATATACACCAACCTAGTGTTGATAGAAAATCTAGCCCTAAGCTAGATTTAAACTAGTATATAAGACAACAGCTAAGCAGACTTTTTCTATTGTACATCAAAACATTCAAGGCTTGGCTAGCAAATTATTAGAAATAGAATTGTTTTTAAATCATAATAGTATTAAGGTTTTTTGTGTAACAGAACATTGGCTTAAACAATGTCAGTTGTTAATAAATATTGATAATTATAAATTAAAAAGTATATACTTCAGGACATATGCTATTCATGGAGGTTCTCTTATTTTTGTACATAATAGTGTAAAATGCAAAGAACGAACTGACATTGTTAGTCTTTCTGTAGAACGGACCATTGAACTGTCCTGTGTTGAACTGGAGCGTTACATTATTGTTTGCGTTTATAGACCCCCTTCCAGTGACTTTAATATGTTTGAGACAGTCATGGAAGAAATATTAAAGCGTTTAAGTAGGAGTAAAAAAAAAGTTATAGTATGTGGTGATTTTAATATTGATATACTTTTACAAACACAAACGGCAACACGAATTGTTAATTTGTTTCAGTCATTTAATCTGTATAAACTTTTTAATGAACCCACACGAATTACACCTACTTCTGCAACCTGTATTGATAATATATACTGCGACTGCATCTGTTTAGAGAAAAATATTCTCAATACACTCACTTCGGATCACTGTGGCCAGAAAGTAGTTTTTGAATGGGATTGCTTACCTGAATTTAAAAGAATTAATGTTAGGCCTATAACTAAAAAAGGCATTAATAAATTTAGAGATAATATTAATAAAAACCTGCCCGTACTGAGTGATCAATCCTGTCATAATAATCCTTGTGAAATGTTTAAAAATCTTTTTAATTTAGTTCATAATGAATTTGAAAAAATATTTAAAGTTAAATCTTTAAATATTACCAAGGATTTACCATTTAGTAAATGGGCGACACCTAGCATACATAGGTGTAGGATTGTTCTTTATGAGTTATATGGTATGAAGCAATATAATAAAGATCCATCTTTTCTTAGTTATGTTAGAAATTACTCAAAAACTTTTAAAATTGTTTGTTTTACTGCGAAGCGTTTGTATATCAGGGATAAAATACGCGACTCGGATAATAAAGTTAAAACAGTTTGGTCTATTATTAATGGTGAAATGGGTAAAAGCAAATCAAGTAATACCATAAAACTTGTAAATAATGGCATGGTTATTGACAAAAATGCTGATGTTGCGCTTGCTTTTGAAGATTTCTTTAGTAGTGTCCCTGCTAGCATTACTAATAATTTAAATTCGTCTTCAGTACTTGCAGAGACCTTTTTGAGGGACCATGTTGCGGGGTGCAGTACATTATTTGAATTGCGTCACGTAACTGCTAATGATATTGTTACAGCATTTAAGACACTTAATTTAAAAAATACTTGTGATCTTTGGGGAATGTCCGTAAATTTAGTTAATAATATAATAGAAAATATTGCAAACAATTTAGCTTTCATATTTAATAAGTGTTGTGACTATGGTACATTTCCTAATTTACTAAAGCTTAGTAAAGTTATACCTCTATTTAAGAAAGGCGATCAAGAAGACTGTAACAACTATAGACCTATCTCGATTTTACCAACATTAAGTAAAGTTTTCGAAAAGTTAATATTAAACCAATTGACTAGTCACTTTGCTTCTAATAATTTGCTGCACACCAAACAGTTTGGTTTCACAAAGGGGCGCTCAACCACAGATGCTGGAGTTGCACTACTAACACATATAAATTATATAAGGCATGGGAAAACTCAAAAAATGCTTTGGGGATATTTTGTGACCTCTCCAAGGCATTTGACTGCGTTGAACATTGTACTTTATTGCGTAAACTTAATCACTATGGGATTAAAGGACAAGCTCAGAACCTTATAGCCTCATACCTGCATGATAGGATACAAACTGTAGTTGTTAATGGAGAACGTTCTAGTGGTGCGTCAATTAACATTGGTGTTCCACAAGGATCTATTTTAGGACCCTTCTTGTTCTTGGTATATATCAATGATCTACCTTATTATTTACAGGATAGGTGTGAAATAGTTCTGTTTGCGGATGATACCTCATTAATATTCAATGTGGATAGGCATGACCCAAATGTTGACGAAGTGAACAGTACTCTTTTACACATATCCGACTGGTTTACTGCTAATAATTTATTATTAAATGCCAAAAAAACAACTTGTGTTGAATTTTTACTACCTAACGTTAAAAAGTTGAGCAGAAATATTACCTTGAACGGGGAGGTATTACAACCTGCAGAATCGACTGTATTTCTTGGGTTAACATTGGACGAGAAACTACAGTGGGGAGCCCATGTCAACACCGCTGCAGGTAAGCTCAGTTCAGCAGCATATGCAGTCCGAAAGGTAAGGCATCTCACCGATGAAGATACAGCTAGATTGGTTTATTTCAGCTACTTTCATAGTATTATGTCCTATGGAATTCTACTATGGGGCAGGGCAGCAGATATAGAAACTATATTTATCTTACAGAAAAGAGCCATTCGCTCTATATATAATTTACGTGCTCGGGACTCACTAAGAGATCTCTTTAAGAATACTGGTATCCTTACTGTACCATCACAGTATATATTTAATAATATTTTGCATGTACACAAAAACGCCGACTTACACACAAGAGTAGGAGATAGACACTGTTATGGCACAAGGAACAGAAATAGAATTGAAATGCCATTTTTCCGATTAGCTAAAGTTAAAAATTCATTTATGGGTCAAGGTATACGCTTTTACAATAGAATTCCTCATAATATTAAAGAGTTTGGTAGTGCTAAATTTAAAACATATGTAAAAAATATATTAGTTCAGAGAGCCTATTATAGCATTAAGGAATATATGGAAGATGAAAATCCATGGAGGGTTGTCGCGTAAGAACCACAGGACAGTTCTTTGGCATATTATGATTTAATATTATGTAGTTAGATTTAAGTTACAGATTATGTAATATTGAAATGATTTTAAAAGAGCAACTATGGAGTTTCTTGCCGGTTCTTCTCCATAGATACTGCTTTCCGAATCGGTGGTAAATGTTAAAAATACTTTAAATGTAATGACGATTCGAAAGTGCTACTAAAAGTAGTCTAATTGAATAAATAAATGTTTGAGTTTGAGTTTGAGTTTATTTAATACTACAATATCTACCTTACATTTTACGTAATAAAGATTTTTTTCAATTAAAACTACATCTTAGTATGCTGACGGTACAAGCGGAGCGTCCGGCAACGTCCAGTACGGACGAATTGGCATGCATTGCGCCCCAACTTTTTACACGCCTATTCCAAGACCTATCTCAGTGGCCAAAAATTTTGGATAAGCGATTCATATATTATGTTTATATTTTTGTTGTTATGGATTGAAATCTATTTGCTGACTAGAAGTTATTATTGTTATGTTTCTACATTGGTTATCAAATCAATGCAATGTTAAAAAATTATTATTAATATGTATACCTAATAGACGAATGTTGAACATAATTACCGATCAAAATAGTGAAAGACATCACTTATATTCGTCATGTGATAGCATACATTTTTATAAATAGGAATAATTATTTACAATCAGGTATAATTAATTATTTGTATGTGATAATTTATGATTTGTTTAATACATAATCTAAGCTGGTTTAATAACGGTCATTAATTGCATAGTATTCTGTAAACATGTAAACATCACCACAAAGTTCAAACTAGTCTTTTTCAGAGGAGACTGAAACCGTTTTCTCTGGCAGAATAATTAGAATCACTATCCTCTGCATCTCATAGCCGGATTCACACAATCTTGATATTATGTTCTATTTATATTAACCGCTAATTGAAACGTATACGTGAAAAAGCTGAATAGGCTATCAAAAAAATTATCAGCAAGCGGCAAAATAAGCACACAGACTTTTTTAATAAAAAATATATATTTTTGTCGCGATCTCTCATACTTTGGACCACAGATTATCAAAGCAGCTACATATTACACACGTCCTCTATAAACGATATCTGCTGATCGTCTATTTACTTATCAATTTCGGACCCCTCCATAAAAACACATGATCACGTAGACTGCACTATAAAATATTATCTCATGTCTGATTATTATATTGGAGAGCTATTTTTTTAGTTGCAATGTTTTTATATTGAGTATTGACTATGGACTATCTTTTCGTTTCGTTGTAAGAAACATTTGAAGACAAAATTTGGTAAAA
>CAJQZM010042123.1:11838-27657 GCA_907164665.1 Colias nastes | reverse complement strand
CATGTTCCAGTCCCTTGCGGTTCGGATAAAGAATGTGGAATCGAACCGCTTAGTCCGGGTACATGGAACGTCCACCATATGGCGATGCCTAGAATCTGTGCGCCTCGACGATCGATGTACTACCTACTTATAGCAGTCACCTTTAGAGATTACCTTTTATTATAAAATTACTAGCTTTCCGCCCGCAGCTTCGCCCGCGCAGTCAAAGAAAAACCCGCATAGTTCCCGTTCCCGTGGGATTTCCGGGATAAAACCTATCCTATGTCCCGGGGTAAAAAGTAGCCTATGTCCTTTCTCGGGTATCAAAATATCTCTATACCAAATTTCATGCAAATTGGTTCAGTAGTTAAGGTGTGATTGAGTAACAGACAGACAGACAGAGTTACTTTCGCATTTATAATATTAGTATGGATTGCGTAATGGGTTATTTTTAACATGTCTATGTTAAAAATAACCCATTACGCATTTTTCATTTCAAAGGTCATTTAAGGTCAAAATATTTTAAATAGTTTATTTCATACTAGTAAATTATTTTATTAAAGATTTTTCGTCTTGAAAAACCTAACCTATCGAAAGTATATGACAAATTTTAATTTAGATTTAAGCAATAATCGTTATGCTTCAGCTCTGTGTGTTTTCGTTCTAATACTTTTGAGGCAAAAAGCATTTCTACCAATAAGACACATTTATCAATAAATAGTAAGAGATCTCAAGAGAACCATGCGTTTTTGGATAAAAAAAGTGTATGCTCTCTCTGGGCCATAAAATTGTTTTATACGAAAAAGATATCGATCAAATCCCTTACTCTAGTATTACTAAAAGGTCAAACCGATAAACAATACTTTTGTTCTCACAATATATCATCTAGAGGAGTTTCATATTTATGTATTTACATTCCACGTCTCAATTTTAACATCAAATTTTACGCGTAATGAAGTTAATTTGTGATCATGATTAATGACTTACTAATCTATACACATAGTAAATAAAAATCAAAAGCTTTGCATCAGGATTTGAAGCGGATGTAGAGTCAGTATGATAACTTATTTTAAGAAAATCTTAATTAAAGTTTTATTTAGTTTTGAGCAGTGCAACTACAGCTAAGCTTGTCTCAGAAGTAGGTGTTCTCAGTATATTTTATTGAGATAATAGTAAAATTATTATAAATATTTATTTCATTTGCAATCCTAGTAATTAGCATAAAACTCAAACTCAAACATTTATTTATTCAATTAGACTTCTTCGAGAAGCACTTTTGAAACGTCAAAATAGTTTTGTCATAGTTTTGTTATACCTACATATAAATTGTTGTTGATGCTACTTTTAGGAAAATTGTTTAAAACAAATGAAAGTTGGCATTATTTTATATAACTTACATACATCTTTCTACAATATTTTTTTCCATTTACTTGTATAAAGCAACTATTCTTCACGTTTCCCGTCTCACACCGCAGAACACTTGAATGCATTCACAGCAAGATACTCAACAATGATCAAAGACTTCCCTACGTATACGTATTCTCAAGGGATACTACATCAGAAGCATTTGTAAAGGAAGCGTTATATTATGTTTTAATAATATGTAATATGTAATTTCTTATTTTTTATTTAAATTAAATGAGAATACTTCGTAAGTAGCTTAACATTATTTTGAAAGCGATAGATAGGTACAGCCTGCTGTAAAGTGTCCGAAACGGTAGATTAGGTACTTAATCAATATAATGAATAAATCGTATATAGTTAGGTAGGTACTAACGTGAAATCAAACTCAAAGAAATACTATATTCAAATTAAATTCAAAAATATTATATTTCATACGAAAATATCAAAACCAGTAAAATATTATGTATTTTCCCACTCGTATCCCTTAGTGTGAGAAAAAAATTCTTGCTATATTTTCAAGATAATATTAATCGTCGAAAACGCGAAAAATTATACCTCCCGTGTGTTCTTGCAAATTATGTTTACGAGAAACAAACACAAGCTTACGTAAATAACAATTTGAACGAAAAAATAATATTTCCATTGAACAAACAGAACCAAGCGAAATCAGCCAAGTCCGTCAGCCTGGATTAAAACTGTGATGAAGTTGTTATTCACAATTTCATTTCGACGTTGTCGCGAAGCCTTTAATCGTGTATTTTCAAAAAAAAAAGGTTACAAGGAAGCGAAAGCAATTTGCGTACCGTTCAAACTCCGCCATCTTTTCCAATCCATCATTGCATTACATATTACTTTGTAAAGAAAATTCCGCTTTATCTTTCGAGGATCGATGTTAAATACTTTGTCGGTGGCCCTTTAAAATGAGATGACGTCACGTAACCTTTGGTTTTATCTCAACTTAGCAATGATAAAGATCTCTCCAATGCATGGTTACCTGTTACCACCTCGAAACAAGTTGGAGAAATGTTATGAATTTCGGCAATACTGACAACCTGTGTTTTCACATCAGAATCAGATCTAAGTTAAAATTTCTATGTTTTAGCCTTTTATTCGCAGTAAAATACTTTAACAATACTTTTGTAAACCTCTACACTTTATCTACATTCAGTACCGACATTTTTATTTAACGGTTTCCTGATTGATACTAAACGACTGTGTACTAAAATAAAACGATAAACATTACATTTCTAATAACCATAATTTGAAACAACCAATTCTCCACTTCTGTCAATATAACGTTTTCACAAGATACATAAAACGGAAAACTCATTGCGAAGTCTCCATTCCCGTAACAAAGGCTATAAGCGTTAAACGTAATTTATTTTTGTATAGGCTAATATAATTCGAGGCGTACGTCAACAATCACCTGCCTACGTGTTAACTACTTTTCAGTCTATTCGCACGCGCCTTATCAGCTTTTCTCTTGAAAATTTTAAACGAAATACAAAATGTATCTAAATATTATAAGGTTCAAGGTTTACAACGTCGAGTTTCGTATATTTTCTTCGCGTATAATCTTGATTTTTATGAAGTGACCTCATATATTATGAATTTATAAGGATTTATGGTAAAAATTCGTATAATTTATTTAATATTATGTTCGCATTAATATTTTTATACTATATAATAAGTTGTAGAACACGTGTATACAATTATTTTAAACAACATAAAATACTTACATATTATATGAGTTTACGTTTATTAATAATGTAGATTTAATTCTGATTAGTCATATTATTAAGTCTCGCGATAATACATTAATTACAATGGATAAAATTACTTACCGTATTCATTATTATAGTACTAATTTCCAAAATTACGTAAAAAAAACTAACATTGTCTATTGATATTTATAATCATTAAAGCACGGCGTTTTTTTAATTGTATTTAATCGTGCAACAATTTTTAATCACCTTAATGCCAGACACGTTCTTTGCCCAAATGAATTTCAGATATTGCCTTGAAATACTTTTTACTTTTTGTAAAAAGAAAGATATTTTTTGTAAAGAGAAGATTATAGAAAAAGCAATTTACGCAGGACTAAAGCGATGACTTAAAAAGCACCCTTATAAACATATACGACACTCTCGGGGCCTATTTTGTATTCGATTATCTTCTTGATAATCTAATCGACCGGATAAAAATTCGATGCTGAGATAAACTACAAAAAGGTTAGGTAGGTATAAATAAGTGTTACTACATTATGTATGCACCCTTATGATAAAAATTCGAAGTCTCAGGCTAAGATTTAGCTTATAAATTAGATTGTAAATTACCTGACACTTTTTGTAAATTTAACTGAATAAAAACTCCAAGAAACAATAGAAATAATTAACATAATTGTACCTTTTAAGGTTGATTGTCCATTAGTTAAGAATTTAAATGAGAATTGACAGGTGTACTTTCTTGTAATAATCAAGTTGCGAAAAGTTGTATTGTAAGCAGCGTGTGTTGATATAATTAATGATAATTTAAGTTTTCTCTCTAATGGAAAGATCTTTATAAATTATAGCAGCATTTTCCGCTTTGAAACTTAAACGAACCTTAATTAACATGCTTATAATATAAGGAATCAGAATCAATACACAGAACATAATAGGAACAACCACCTACCAATACTTAAACATAAATAAAATCAAAACAAAATATCCATACTCTTAATACAACGAATACGCTATACAGTATACATTAAACCTCAACCTTGCCCAGCGGTCAGACTTGCGGTATAAAGTCGCAATATTGATAAAATCTCAATATAACATTCAACCCATACATTCTTATCAAGTCCGTTTGAAACGGTTCTGCAATCTCATCCAAGTATCCACTAGATATGAAGGGCAATGATGATGCAATTTGTTATATAAGACACCCCTATCACTCCTGAGGGACAACTATGAGTCTTGGATTATTTATATGAGTTCATTTGGTATCCCACGTGGCTTTTGCTGCATGGAAGGGTTAGACAATTGATAACTGTAGAGTTTAGACGTAAATAAATTACAATACGAGGTATAAGGCTCAGTGGTTTAAGTATTCGATTTTAAGTATTCAATAAAAAGTTGTGGGTTCTAGACTACTTAGATGAGCGTGTAAAAATTCATTGATTAATCAATTTACCTACAAATTATCCACATCACCACTACTACAATCGATGAAAAAAAAACATCAAAGAGAAATCGGCATGTCGCACATGAAGGAACCCTTGCATATGAAGGAAGTACGAAATTACATTTACGAAAATCATTCATCACCTCGGAACAAACAGACCCTTTAGTTTCTGTGATCTGTGAAACAGACGCAGTCGGTTTAAAAACGACCCATTTATGTAGCAATCACATATTAATCCATGCAGCCAAGTGGTAGGTAATCCAACAATCACAAATACATTTGTATAATAACGTCATCAAAAGAGTAATTACGTCCGACAAAGTCACGCGGAATATGCGGTGATTTATACCCAAAATTAAAATGCTATATTTTGGTATCATCTCTGGCAGAAACGATTAACAGAATATTTTGTGGAGTGGGTTCGAATCTCCCGGTTTTGCATATCAGCCTCATCCAACGAGCCTTCATTTGAATAATTGTTTAATTCCATTTGTTGTGGGATTGCAGTTATCCGTTTACTGAACTCGTTTGTTTTTTGATAATACTTAACTCTACGTGATGTTAGAATTTGTTTACTGAATGCAATTATGCTAGTATCTTTTACATGATTCATGTGCAAATAATACTTCAGTATTGTTTTCGGCAGCACAATTATTGTGATAAATATGTATTATAAATAAAACGAACATACTTTGCGTTGAATTCCCTCGAATAAAACGTGTTAAGTAGCATCAAAAATGCAATTTTACCGTACATATTCTATGAGCACTCGTAAATCCAATTTCGCTCGAAATCTACGATGCAATCGTGCATAATTCCCCCCCACTTAGCTTCGTGTGAATTGTTCAAAGACTTGGCAAAAGGCACAAGTTGCTGAAGTTATAATGCGCACCTGCCAAAAGGGTGAAACAGGTGGATGGAATGCTTTCCCTTTGAAATATTTGCATTTAAAAATAGTTTCTTTTCACGAATAAAACGTTCTATTGAAATAACGTTTATATTATATAAGCGAAATATTAAAGTTTAAAATACAGCGAGAAATATTTTCACGAAGTGTTCGCTAATATAATTTTACGTTTTCTTTGAAACTTCTGACTCGTTTCAACTTTTTTTTCTTTTCACTGTTCTTTCTTAAAATGTCAGTCAAATACGCGTCCGTTAAGTGGTCCGACAATAATTTCTTTATTCCAAAGTTTTGAGCTCATTATTTATTTACTTTGATAGAAATTACCATAATTGATAAGCCTGTATGTTTTTTTTTTATTTTAGTAACTCTTATAGTTTTCACAATTAAATGAAGAATTTAAATCAATTTCAAATTTTTATTCAAACTGGAAAATATTAGACATTTATATTTGTGTATAATTATTATCTATCAGAATTCCTTCCTTGAAGCCTACCGTGAAGATTCTATTAGGTTATTTTACAGTTTCAGTTTGCAAATACAACACGTAAAAACCGAGTATGACTTCAACATTATCATTTATTTATTTAACTTTGTTATAATCGAGACGATGTCAATTCCGTATTTAATGTAAAAGCGATACAGATCTGTTACTAACACTTAATTGCATTAATCAAATCATGAAAGCAGACCACATAAAGGATCTGAGCTAGTAAATTAACTGCTAAATCAGTGAAACGTTCATGATTCCAGAACATTCTGTTTCTAGAAATTGCTGTCAAGCGCGAGTTATTCAAATTATGCCTGAGAACACTTATGCGGTTCCAAACATGCTTCAATTATAAGAGGGTGAATTAAGGAGTCAGCGTATCACTGGTATGCGAACTATGTGTTCTTGAATTATAATTCTTAAAACATAATATTCTAATTTTGAATTAAGTCATACCTATAGTGTAACGATAAAAACAAGATTGCTGTTAGCTTAGGCTGTTAGTTATTTGGTAGGTACCAATGTAAAAGCTTACGCCCGAAATTAATATGTGTCTCCTATCTAGGATTAGTAAAAAAATTCGATTATTGCATATTTTCTATCGATCTCTAATATAAATGCCAATACAAAATAAATCATAACAAGCTTTCCTTAGAAAATTAAATTTTAGCCTATGGTAGCGGTTCTTGGATTAGGATCTATCGTCGGGAGATCATCATAATGTTTATGCTATACCTAACAATACAATATAGAGATAATTAAATCAAACAAAGATCTCATTACAAAAGAGAGAAAGTGATTTATATAAATCACAAAAAGTGAGCCAGAAAAAGTATGGAATAATTGGTGAAATACAGCTTGACAGCTCATTTTGGCAAAAAGACATTTATCAGAGACGAAATATGTCATCTTTAATGAAAGCATTTATTTTATTTAAGTGTCTACACAATACATTTCGTTTATTCCAAGTTCTTATACTTTACTTCTTCAGCGACTTTTTTTATTTGTAAACACTATATAACAGAAAAACTTAATGTATGATGGTGCACTTTTGTGTGGAAATTCGATTTAGTTTTTTATTAATTTAATGTATTCTGAATTATTTTTTTATATTAGAAATCTGCTCTCCCTTTCCTACATAAACTATAATTGTGCCAAATTTCATACTCCATCTTCCGCATAATTTTGGAAAAAGAGGGTATTTTCTGCTTCACGTAATATTATATATAGATTTAGCCTAGGGCACTTATTAAGTCGCGGAAGAATTCCAACCAATACCCGCGGCACCATCATTAAAGCGGCTCGACGGAACACAGTGGGGTTTTAGTCGGTAAGAATCCGACATAACCCACGGCTCCTTCTCCGGGGGCCGTAGGTATCTTTGGAAGATTTCCCCACTTTTAAAAAAAAGGGCACTTATTAAAACCTTATTAACTAGGTAGCTTTACTTAATTAAATTACTATTTCAAAGTAAATATATTCTATCAAAGCAAAAATTACAAATTAAAAACTTCTTTGTTACTAACTAAACAAAAAGTAATTCTTGGCTAAGTAAGACTTTTTTGTTTATACTAGTTTTAATTAAAGTTGAATAATTTTTAAATAAGCTGCACTAAAATAACTTTATACGTATGAAATAAGCATATAAAAATTTTATTTGTACAGGCAACATGTTTAGCTGCAGGTGAATTCATCCAGCATATATTTCCAAATCATTTAATTCTTAAACTTTTAGCGGTATAGTAGTAGCGGTAGGTATTAGTACTATTTCCAACTATGTATTATTGTATAACCATCTATTATTTACTAGCTGTCGCCCGCGACTTCGTCCGCGATTAGGTCGTTTTTTACGTGACACTTTATTTTTGAATGTTCTTAATTATTGTCTCTTATAAAATTTAACTACATTAAAATTGAACACTCTGATAAGAAAATCTTAAAATCTGAAGAAAACATGAATGAATGTGATTTAAATTCTACATTACTTAGTATCAAATAATAATCTAAATTAAATGTAGAATAACAGTTTGAGCACACCATTATAGAATATGTACCTAAGTATTAAATTACGTTAGTTTACATAGTAACTTTACTAAAAACACGATGACTTTCTTTCGCGCTCGGTACCACAAACTAAGCATGTTTGTGGTACGTGGCCCGCGTCACTTGACCCCCCGCGAGTTCCCCTCCGTTGCTATGCGAAAATACATTCGTTGCTCTATTTTAGGAAAAATTTGTAATACTGTGGCCTGGACGTTATAACACGTCCAAGGAGTTCCTGAGTGCCGATATCACCATCTTGAGGAAAAGCTTCTAATGTCGATTTAAAACTGCATATATACGAATTAACCTGTTCTAAAATTGTGAAATGAGTTCAGTTTTAAATTTGAGAAATATTGATTTCTTGTATTCCACTATTCGTTGTAGTCGAATACAAAATATATTTAAACAAACTTAGGTTGGCCTTCAGGCAAAAGGGATCCTATCAAATGGTAAACTTGACCTTGTATCTTAAAAGTAAGCATGAACGGACCTTCTGATAATTATTGAGCACCAAAGGATCATTTGAAACGCACTACTATAAGAGCGAATATTGTCTAATAACAGTTTACATTGCACAGTATGTTCCTCTAAAAGTAGTGATTTCAAAGGTTCCGGTGTATCTTCAAACGAAAGCCGACTCCTTACCACACTTTAAAGCATTACAAAAAGAACATATTACGTTAATATCGCCTATACAGAAGATGATCTGTAATCAATTGTGAGGTTATAAGCAAACCCACTTTTATATTTGTCAGACCACACCACCGAATTCGTAGATTGTTTACCTCAAGTCATTAAGACTATGACGAAATCTGTCTGCAGTAAGACGGGCCTCTCGCTATTCGTCCGTTTCCAGAGACCGAATAGTTTCAATTCTTAAGAGCGCTTGTTCAATTTAACGCAAGTCAAAATCTCCGCGATCTATTACGATAGATCGCGGCTTGCGCTATCCTTTTACTATGAACAGCATAGGTCCACAGGAGAGCGCCAAGCAACATGTCCTCTCTCTGGAAAGGCTCGCTGCCGACTGATTTGAATCGGGTCGCGCGCAGTGTTTTATAGTACTTTAAAAAAAATTGTAGAAAAATAATAGAGGTACCTGAGTTGATTTTTAAAATTTTATCTTATAAGTAAGACATTCTTTTATTGCAATGTGTATAAATTATATTCAATTAAGTCAAATATCTTGGTGAAAACATGGTGAAAATAATCATTTTGTCGACTATAATTTCTAAAAAAATTCACATTGTTCGGATTTTAATTTCGTAAGTTAGGAGTCCAAAATAAAAAAATCTTTTAACTAACTATTTTAATAAGGATTTTTGCAGTTAGTTAAAAAAAATTGTGTGTTAGATCTGTCAGCAATTTCAGATATTTTTAGCTTCGAAATTGACACTAAAAGTGAAATCAAGTAATCATCGGCTCAGTTATCTTGATGGTATTCACAAATACTGTATTAATTGAAAAAAACTCTTAACTAACTACATAGACAATAAAATTTCCTAAAATTATTAGTAATTCATATGTTTGTAAGATAAGTGGTTGATGGACAATCTGGTTTGAAAAATCACATATTTGAGCCAAACAGCGCACGGACCGCGTACACGGCCTTAATCTTTCATTAAACAAACTTATTAATCGTTCTTGTCTCATATAATTGTAATATTCGCGTCCCTACTCTAGTCATTGCTTATGCTCATGTTCATCTTCAAGAGATCGAATAATATTATGATGCACCCTATCATTTGTCAAACGGTCTTCATATTGAGTAAAGTTTCAGATTCTCGAGATAAAATATGACTGTCGTGATCAGTAGTGAGACGTAATTCCCTCTCAGTGAGGGTTTCGGTCTCACGGGATAGTACAATATGCCGTTTGCGATCAGCTGTGAGACGTCATACCCTCTCAGTGAAGGTTTCGGTCTCACGGGATAGTAGGGGAGACCGGGTTTGGTTGTCTCACGGGTTGGTTGTCACAGCGGTCTTAACACAAAACTGAACTATCGAATAAGTCTGTTGAACAGCGTGGCAAAAGCGATATAGTGACAACGCTGTCCCCACTTCGCGTCAGACCGCCCCGATCTGCCGTGAGGGCCTCACACGTGTTTATTGTTTTCGCACAGATTTTTTATGATATGAGGACCGAATATGCTCCTCATAACATCACTTTTTGTGAACGAAACGACAACGCGGTTTAATTCAATGCTAACACCATCAGAAAAAAGGATTATTTTTAATTGTGAAAAAATATTATGATTTACACTATTAACACTCTTTTAACATAAAATATAAGTCTGTGAGTGTGTAAAAATAAATCCAGCTAATTACACATCAAACTTATGCTTATAATTAGGTATACGACATGAAAATATATTAATTACCAAGCAATAATAATACAGATAAATACTGAACATAAGTATAATAGATATTAAGTAGTATTAGTTAAAATATACTTTGACTACTTTGACTGTTAGTCAAAGTTTATTTTTACTAACAACATGTTAATGAAGAAGAAATAATAATTACCAACGAACTAACCTTTTCTATAATACTTAACACGGCACATTTTTCAAATTATCTTGCTCAACTCTGCTCAAAAATTTGAGGGTTTTGTTGGAACTTTAATATGTCAAAACTATGATATATCTAAACTACGATACAACTTACATGCGGAAATGCTCATTACAATTGTGAATCTAAAGAATAACTAACAACATACTATTCAATTTTATTGAGCTGATGAATATCTTTTGCCTGGAAGAAATCACCGTCGCCTAATAAATACACTGTGTTTTCTTATAAAACCGTAACATAATTTATTTTATCTACTTAAATAATGAAAATGATATATTTATAAAATATAAAACATATTACCTATGTAAAATGATTAAAAATAAATAAATGAAGCAACTACGATTCAAAGAAACCATCTTTTTCAGTGTAAAAATGCTCTTAGCAATCCTGGATGATGAACTGTATATCATGTACTCTGATCCCAGTACGGTCGGTACCTCGATAGCCATAACGATAAATATTATAATCAGATAACCGCAAAATCAAAATAAAAACATTACTTGTACAGTTGTGAGTGCAAAATTTACGTTTCATTTGGCAATAACATTTTTTTCGGTACTAAAACGTAGTAGTTTGATATGTGGTTGGCTGCCCCTCCTCTCCTTCCTGAAAGATATCCTCCAAAATTTTCCGAGATACTTCCAACCATTGGACGTTGGACATTAACTTCAGTCAAAAATTGACGAAGCGGATTATTACTAATTTCCACTTAATCCTCGCTGCTACTATCTTTATCATCAAATCATCAATTTTCAAGTGGTGTTGTAAAAATATCAGCAGAAATCGTCTTCCAAAGGCGATATAATTTTATGAGCATTGAATCTGTAAATAAAAAAATCAAAAGTTAACTGTAAATCTATAAAAAAAGCTACTTACAAATAAAATTTTATCAAAAACTACTGTTCCCAATGCACCTCAAAATAATAAAAGAATTCATCATTTTATTATTTCATTCTAAAAGTGTAATATAATTTGCAACAAAAAACATGAATTGCTATCATTATAAAAAATAAATACCTATAAGTAACAACTTACCTTTTGTGGGAACGCATGATGGTGAAAATTCACAAAACACGAAGATTGCATTTGATATTTTTGGTTTTATGGCATTCAATTGCTTTATAAATATCACTACATAGTATAAAAAAAGTCGCTTTCTCTGTCCCTATGTCCCTATGTCCCTTTGTATGCTTAAATCTTTAAAACTTCGCAACGGATTTTGATGCGGTTTTTTTAATAGATAGACTGATTCAAGAGGAAGGTTCTAGTATATAATTTATTAAGTTTTAGACAAAGCGGACGAAGCCGCGGGCGGTAAGCTAGTAAATTTATAAAACACGAAGATTTTTAAAATTGTAACTAATGAACACAATCAATATTAGATTAACTGTAGATAATGGTGTCTAGTTTTACTTAAAATAATAAACATCTACCCTCACTTTAAAAAAATGTAGCATATTTATTATTTACACGAAATATACCTTATAGGGAAGGGAAGATATGGGTTAAAGAGTTAAATAAATAACATAATAATTATATTTAAATTATATTAATTTTCAACAGTGTATTCAGTATTGTTAACATGTAAATTGATTTGATTTTTACGAAATCTCATAGATGGCGCTGTTACAAAATTAACATTATACAACTTACATTCTTTAAACTATGTTTCTCTTCCCAAGTTACTTAAATGGCATTATTTTTATAGTGTCAATCTAGATATTGTCAAACAACATTTATATATGCGTCATTTGATTATTAATTTCCAATAGTTAACGTGTATTTGATTTTTCTAACACTTCATAGATGGCGCTGTTTCAAATTTGTCTTTATACTGCTAAGATTCATTTAACTGTTTCTCTGCCCAAATTACGTAAATGACATGGTTTTTATTTTGTAAAGCTAGATAATAGCATGGCTTACTCGAAACCAACATTTAAACATGAGTTTTTAGATTGTACGCTGTCGTAGTACACAGAATAGGTAAGAAAAATAAAGGTTCACAGCTCCTCCCCCGAAGGTGATATCATGATGATATGTATAAACTATCCTCACCCGACCTCTAAGGAATATTCATGCAAAATTTGAAGTAAATCTATGCAGTACTTTTCGAGATTAGCCCGGTCAAACATACAGACAAACAGACAAACAGACAAACAGACAAACAGACAAACAGACAAAAATTCTAAAAACTATATTTTTGGCTTCTATATCGATTATAGATCATGGATTATGTATTCTTTTAAAAAAATATTCAATGTACAGTTTTGACTTTCCTACGATTTTATTATATGTATAGATAAGTAGATAATCAGTTTCGTGTTAGAGGAAACAACAGGGTCAAACAATAAATAAATCTTTTTGTGCAATGTGCATTCTGATTACCTTGTAATTTTCAGTTTAACTTTACTTAATTTAATTATACTATGTTTTATTTTAACCTACTTGATACTGCTGCTCCTGGATAACACTCTGATCAATAATACAATGACAAAGGAGGTATTAATTACATAATATCATTGAACTTTGTACCTACTAAATTCTTTGTACTAACAACGTCCAGTTAATCCGAAATAGTGAATGTACTATAAATATGTGTATTATGTATTGTAAATTAAAAAAGTTTTATTACTATGCAAGTTTCTGTTATGAAAAATACCTGAGCATTTATCTGACTTATGTAAAATGGCTTAAAACTTTGCGTGATTTAAATTGTCTAGACTTAAGTAATCTGCACTCAAATTAATCAATTACAATTAAGAAAAGTTATTTCAGGTAGGTATTTACTTTTACAGCTCAGGGTTGTTATTTTAAGCAGTGGTACATTAATAGATTCAAGTTTTGTTACGAGTGCCTTTTGTTCCTCACATCAATTTACATCTTTTATTTCCCTGCTTGTTTTATTGTCAGTAGGAATGAAGTCTACCTGCCTTAGAAAGCTTTTATCTATAAATATAATCGTAGGATAGAAGGAAAAAAGAAACAACAGAATCAAGATGGAGGTTATATCCCTAGCAATCCTTGTACATACCTACTATTCCTGTAAAAATCATTCCAATATAAACCCAACCCATCGAATTTATAAAATAGAATTTAATTTAACCAGTATTCAATTTTCTGTACTTATTCAGAATATTTATAAGTTCCTAACTACTGGATACTAATAAGGATCAACATAATAAATGTTCATTGCCACCGCTAACCTCTCGTAGATTGAAGTGGTTGAACCATCGCAAAGCCATGTGCATTCCGTTGGAGTGCGCTTGTAATGTGACTTGTTTGCTTTAATTAAACTCTTCTCCCCCGAAGTAATTAGATTGACCACACGCCAATTAGACCTCGAACATATTGGATATGTCGAGTGCCTGTGATAGTACTAATTAATTAATTAGCTGCGTCAAAATGTTTTATAATAATTGCTTTGATTTATGAAATATAGAGTTCATTTTTCAGTAATGGAGTAGCAATACGTAGTAGTATAAGATATTGAATGGGTGCAAAAAATAATTTGTTTCATTATACCTAAAGATATACGTAGAAAGATAATGAATTTTGCTTCACAATGAGTTACACGTTGTATTTGGAAAAGTCCCACAAATGTAAGTATTTACAAATGTCACATACCTACCGTGTGATGATATAAACTTCCTTAAAGCAATGAACTAAAAGAACAATACTTCTTCGTGCCGTTTATACCAGAAACTTGCTTGATAACAGTAATCACAAATACATTCGTACTCATATCATGTTATACTCAAACTTTTACATTTCAGACAATGAGTTTTAGAACACTTTTTGTTAAATTTAGCGCAGTAAAATATTGTATGAAACTGCAATAAATCAAAAACCACTTAAGGTTGACTGTCGAACAATCGGATGATCCATCACTGCTAATAGAGCTCTCGATTAAAACAATTGATAATAGTAAATGTCACAAAGGCTCTATAAGCTGATAATAATGGTGTTTCATAATCTTGCTGAAAGACGTTTCCTGATTTTAAACACTTGTATTGATGAAAAAGTAAAAACTTAACGAAGGCTTTTTATATTATTATCTGTTTTGTAATACAAAATTATGCACGCGTAGTGCAATATCTAGTCTAGTCTCTTTATTTTAATTTCTTCTTATTTATCATCTTCAATTTCTATCCAATGCTACACCAAGTTTTCAAAATGCGAAAGACTATAAAGAATATATAATTTTTTGTAGGTATTAAAAACGGCGCTTTACACTCATAGATTGTAAAACTGTTTAACTTTAATATGCTAATAAATATGCTCAAATTATTATATTAAATTCAGCTAAACTTAAATAGTAAAACAAACCTTCGAGATAAATTCCCAGTACTTCATAAGCAGTCGTCAAACAATAAGGGTCTTCGTTACAAATGCAAACTAAAATGTCTTTGACATAAGTTAACAACTTCGTGATCTAGCTATTGTAAATTCGGTCTTAGAATATCTAGAAATTCTCGAATGTCGAGGATATTCAAACGGAATTGAAACGCTGCATAATACAAAGAAAACTAGGACACTTCTGAGAGAAGACAATAGTCATTAAATGAAATACACATTCCGTCATCTGTGTGTTAGACTTGTTTTCGTTTAGCTTTGTTCGAATTGTTTTAAATTAATATAGAAGATATATTATTAAATAAAATCGTGCATTGTGTTTCAAAATTGATAATTAAAAAAGCAGTGTTGTAATTAAAAACACTTAATACAAATGAAAAACTTGAGTGACATGCGTAAATTAATAAAAATTACAAGATCAATGTAGACAAGATGCAGATAACGATAATGTTTAATCCATTTTATCTAAGCCATATATATGAGCGAGGTTATAAAATATCATGCTTGAGCAAAGAGAAAATTGTCTACAGCGCAGGACAATCGATCAACGTCAACAAAGGAATTGCACGGAAGAGCGGAAATATTACTAGCAAATGTCCGCAACGAACCTTTAGCCGGAAAAATTGAATTTTTTATATCGCTAAGACATTGCAAGGCACTTAGTAGTGTAATGCTTAATCATCTGTCCTCGGCAGCTTTGTTGAAATAATTTTTAAGAAAACTCGGGGAAAGAAAGATTTTTCTCGGAATGAATACCAACGCGACAATTGTTTGTATATAATAATAATAATAATAAGGGCGTAGGGATGTGACGACCCCATCGCCCACGGTTGGAATATCTATTGTCTACGTGACAATAGATATTCCACCCGTGCAATCAGTCAACCCGCAGGACACCTTGTGGC